>JANBOZ010000014.1:0-23810 GCA_027575305.1 Coemansia sp. RSA 2708
ACCAGCGGATACTGGCCAGCCACCGGCGGGTGCGTGCGCAGAACCGACACCTTGGCAGGTGCTTTGGCCGGAGCAGCGCCCTGCGGCCCGGCAAGCAGCGTGCTGATAATGTTCTGCGCATGGGTCTTTTCGCTCTTCTTGGTGCCGGGCGCCGCACCCAGTTGCATGCTCGCCATGCCGCTAGTGAGCTGAGAAATGATTTTTGATGCATGCTCTCTGTCTTGGGCCGTCGTCTGACTGGCAGGCGCTGGTCTGCGATCAATCCAAGGCGCTGGTGTCGGCTCGGGCACGCTTATGACCGCCATGCCAGACCCATCGTGAGAGCCAGCAGCTCCTGCGCCTGTGGGCCGGGTCAGCAGCGTGCGTGCCTTTGCGGCGACACCAGCCGTGGTCCCAGATGCGCGGCCGTGCTTCTGCTTGCCGGCGTCGGGCGCCGGGCGAATCGTATCTACGACACGCGGTGCTGCCGATGGACGAGCCGACACGCTTTGGCCCAGCCCCCAGCTGGTCAGGTCGAGAACTTGGTGCGGACGCGCCAAGACGCCGCGATACGGTGGACACTTGCCGTCCAGGGTGGTGCCGTCGATAAACGGCTTATCGAGAAGCACTTCGACCATGCGGATCATGTCGGCGGGTACGCCCTCCTGGCGCAAACGCTCCATGTGGCGGTTGCTGCCGTGGTGGCTCTTCTGTGCGTGTTCCTTGGCGTGGATGCCGACAACGTAGCCCTTTGCTCCCAGCGGCACGCTGCCGCTGCGATCGGCTACGTACACAACGCGGTGGCCAACCGTTAGCGACTGCGCTGTTAGCAAGTACTGTGAATCGGCAGGCCGCAGTGCGGCCTCGCGTCGCACCCCATGAACAATAACGTGCTTTTTTGCCGCGGGGGCCGTCGCCGCACACGCCTCGACAAGCGCCTCGACCTGGCCGTTGGAAAGGATTTCGGATTCGATCGGCACCGGCGCCATGCTGTTGCGGTCAACATTCGCTTTCATCCATTCCTTCAGGCGCTTGACCTCGCTGGTTATGTGGGCCGCAGCAGCGCCCTCGCTTGCAGTGTCCGGCGGGGGAACAAAGCACTCGGCTGCAGTGGGAATTGCGTCGCTTTTGACGGCAAGTTCCAGGCGCGCAAACATATCTGGGAATGCTGCTCTATACTGCGAAATCAGAGCAATGGCGCGGTCCGAGAACTGCCAGCCGTTGGGCGCACGCCGCGAGTATCCGGCCACCTTCAGACGCTTAGCCTCAAACTTTAGATCCAGTCCGATCGGGATTCGCACTGCGTCGCCGGCCCTAGATTCGTCGGTGATGACCATCCGGGACGTGATGCGCGACAGCAACAGCGGTGAACAGCCCACCTGCCGCGCAACAACGTATGACGGCTTATACACCTCGCGCCCGGCGCGCGCATAGCGCATCAGCGCATTGACGCCCAAGAAATTTTCCAGTTTGCTTGCGCCAGGGTTGACGTTGGCCTGAAGCTGCATGTCGATACCAACCACGGTGCCGTCGGGATCGCGGGCGTGGCCGACAACCTTTCCTGGCGACCCATACAGCGGCGTGCGGCCCAGGAAGAACACGCGGCTGTCGGCGGGAAATGCCTTCTCCAACGGGATCGCCTCGTGCTCTGCAAACCGAGGATTATTTACCCAGCTGCCGCTTAGATCTGGCTGCACCAGGCCAGCCGGGTAGCTGTACACGCCCAGATCGGTCCAGGCACTCACGCTAGCCCAGGGCTGCGAGGTGTTGCTGTGTTCCGTGGCCAAGAAGCCATAGTCGCGCGCCAGAGACCCGTCGGGATATAGCTGGAGTCCCCGCAGCGGCAGCACGTGCAAAAGCACTCGCTGACGCTCGGGGAGAAGTACGCCAAACTCCCGCTTCGCCCGATGGATTGCGTCCATGTACAGTTTTGCCCACACCTGGCGCTCGGCGCCATCGCGATACTGAACGTGGATGATGCTAGAACCGCCGGCGTCGATCGTGTACACGCCATGCTCATCGGATACGCCCACGAGCACCGCATCCTTCAGGTATGGCCAGGCCACAAACAGGCGTCGCGGGCGATAGATGCCTCGGGTGTGCTTGCCGTTGAGCAGCTCCTGCGCAATCTCGGTTGTGGAGTTCTTTGCCTCCAGGCTGTTGGGCTGGATATCCAGCATCATGGTCTCGTCGCGACTTGGTGATCCAAAGACTTCGGTTCGGTTAAAGGCCAGCCGCGCCGTGTGCGGCGTTGTAAACAGAGACGGAAACCCGGGTCGCATCTTGTCCCGGCACACTGCACCGGCGACCAGTCCTCGAACTAGCTGCAACTCGACGCCCCGCGCCGCCTTCAGCGACGGCATAATGTAAATAATACCCTGGCACTTTAGCGGGCGAATCGTCGGGAACTTGAGGCTGCTTGGCGCTGTGTACTCGGGCGCCTCGGCCGCATCGTCCTCGACGTCAATCGGTGCATACGAGTACGCCATATTCTTGCCTCGAGCGTTGCGGCGCTGCTCGTCTTCGGACAGCCCGACCAGCTTTGGCGCCATCGCCGCACGAATGCGGTCAATGTCAACAAAGTCGATCAACACTACCACCTCCCACGGCATCTTTTTGCCGTTCATGTCCACGGTGAAGAACGTTGGGAACAAATCACGAATCGGGCTGTGGATGTCAACCATAAGTGGACGCAGGGCCGGCGGAAGCAGCTTGCGGCTGTAGGGCGGCAGAACGCACATTAGTTGTTCATAGGGCGTATATGGTACGTCATCGGGGAAGCTGTCGACTGCGTACGATTCCAGGTCCGCGCACAGATCGCTAATGCACGGCGCATAATGGAACGGATAGTACCAGGACCACGACTGGCAGCCATGGTAGTAGTACTGCAGCACCCACTGCAGCGTTCCAATGTAGCTGCGGCATAGCGGCATCACTGGTGCCGGTGGCGAGCGGAACGCCTGACCCGAGGCAGCCCCATCAGCGCTGCCGTCTGGCTCATCCTTGGTCACGTCGGGCACGTCGTAGTCAGCGTCGATCTTGGTCTTGTAATACCCGGCCTTCCAGATTTCAAACCGCTGCCAAAAGTCGCTGGCATCGCCACGCTGCGTGTACAAGTCCAGCTCAGCGTCTGGCACCACTAGAACATCGTTGAACTCGCGCAGGCACTTGTCGACATATGCCGCCACCGCAGCTGCGTCGCTGGGATCGCCAACGCTCCGGACAAAGTCCGGTACTGCTCGCTGGTCGTCTCCAGTTTCGGCCGCACCGTCGCTCTCCTCGCCGATGCTGGCGTCCTCAAGCGCATCCAGAGGCTGGTATGCCGGAGCGCTACCAAAAAAGCCCGAAGTGCCAAACGGATCCAAGTCGTTGGCGCCAGATTCGCTGTCTTCCAGCTCAAGTCGGGCCAGTGCTTTGGAAGAGCCCGCGGCAACGTAGAGCGTCATCAGCCCGTCATGAGCGTACTCACGTCCCACATGGATGTCCAGTAGCTCGGCGGCCTTGCTGACGATGAGACTGTCAAGCGGCGTCGCCGGACCAGGCAAAAACTGCATCTGAACCTTGTGCCCGGCAGCCGCGGCCTTGGGTAGGGCGCGGATAGCAAATTTGCGGATGAGGTCAATCAGGCTTTGCTGGCTACGCGAGAGCACCAATCGGTTGCCCTGAATCGGAATGGTAGCCTCACCAAGCGCTGAGTAGAAGCCGTCAGGGAGATCGAACGCGCTTTCGTCGCCAAAGCCCACCTCTTCGTCGTGGGCGCGGCCACGGTTTCTTCTCCGCTTGCGGGCGTCTGAATGGCCCGTGGTGGAGTCAGACACGACGCTGGACTCGTCGGGCGTTTCGCCGCGCAACATTGCCTTGTGTTTGTACACCTGGTACCACTGGTGATTGGCGACCTCCAGCTTGAACGTGTCGACCTCGAAACGGGCGATTTCGCGCAAAAACACCTGTAGACGCGACAGGTTGAGCTTGCCATTGTCGTGAAGATAGCCGCCAAGCATAGGACGGATGCGTGCGTACGTGGCAAACATAAAGTTCAACGCACCGCCATTGATCGAAAGCTTGGGCAGGTTGGGCAGAAAATCGTTGCCGACGAGCATAATCATCAGCACATAGTCGTCGATAATGCGCTCCAGGTCGAAGGCGTTCGGGTCAGCCTCAGTGCTGGCAGACGGTGCAGCAGCTGGGTGGCCCTGCTCCATCGCAGCGTACTGCGGCGAGCAGCCCAGTGCCGTCTTTAGCCCACTAAACTCGTGGTCCAGATAATCGCGCAGAATCGAGATGTGCAGTAGATAGAAAGACTGCATGGCCGGATCAGCCGACGCGCCGGCATTGCGCGCGCGTGGACCAAACACGACCTCCTCACGCAGCAGCGAAAAGTGCGGCTCATGGCTCAACAGACCCAGCATAATCAGGTCCGCGTCAAGACCGTACAGACAGTGGCGCGTGTTTGGACGGTAGCCAGGCTGCGCGCGCGTGAAGCGAATGTAGTCCATGATCTTGTGTTCGCCCTCGCCGGGCACGTTGGGCGCGCTGAGGATAATCTTGGGCTTGCGCCAGTCAGCGTCCTCGGACACGCGCTTGTTGATGTAGTAGCGCAGAGCCTCGGTCAGCTTGTCCATGAACTCGGTGCCTGGCGTGATGCACGTCGGATCGAACGCGTCGCTATACTCGGCGTCTTCGGCACGAATGACCTCGCCGTTGGCGCGGCGCTGCTGCAGCTCCTTGGCATGCTGCTCCTCCAGCTCCTTGGCGGTGCGGAACCGGCGCGCGCGCTGCTCGTTCATCTTGGCGCGTGGCGCGACGCCGTCAATGCCCAAGAAAAACACCTTGCGCGGCCGGATCTTGTTGAACAGGAAGTCGATGTAGTAGAAAATCGACAAGAAGCGCTCCTCGTCGGTCGCCGGCGCGGGCGCCTCGCCGTCCTTGGGGTGCGTGCAGTTATGGATAATGCCGTTCATATCCAGGTACAGGTTATCAAACTCGGGAATGTTGTCGTCGCTGACGCGCTCGCACACCAGCGGGTACCGCCCGCTGAGCCAGCGGAAGAACTTTGGGATTCCCATCTGTCCAGGCTCTTGCAATCGGTTGCCAAATCGGCGTTTACAAACGTAATGGATACTGTCTACAGCCAATCCAAACCAGCACGGTTGAGCAAGCAAGTCGGGCGCAATGCTACCACGGGGGTTCGGAGAGATAATCGAACCTTTTTCTCGATAACGAGCTTGTAGTCGCCCTGCCGTCAGTGTTCAGGGGGGAGAGATGAAATAAATTCGCAATTGTGTAGAGAAGAAAAGACGGAAAGGGCCTTCGTAGTTGCAGTGAAGTTGGGCGTGGCCTTTCCAGCTCCCGAGCACTTTCTCTTTTTTTGGCTCTGTATTTGCCAGATTGCCGCATATTTTTGATTTGGGTTTTTTTACATAGCTTCTCATTTTGCATCCACAAAGAACCAGCACAATGTCAAGCCAGAAGGCGCTGGAGCTGCTGCAAAGCGCCGACAAAAAGGCCACACAGAAGGGCTGGTTCACCGGACCAAAGTACGATGAGGCCGGCGAGCTGTACGAGCAGGCGTCCAATCAATTCAAGCTCTCGCGTCAGATGCGCGAGGCCGGCGAGGCGATGCTCAAGGCCGCGCAAATGAGCCTGCAGCTGAAGGACGCCCACGACGCCGCCCAGCGCTTTATTGCCGCGGCAAAGGCGTTCAAGAAGATACATCCCGAGCAGGCCGTCGATGCGCTGACGCGGGCCGTCTCCATTCTTAAAGAAGACGGGCGCTTCCGCATCGCTGCCGCGCACGAGAAGGAAATAGGGAGCCTCTGCGAGGAGCTGTCGAAAATCGAGCATGCCATGCACGCATACGAGCAGGCAGCGCAGTGGTACGCTGACGACGATTCGACTGCGCTGGCCAACGGCTGTCTGGTTAAGGCAGCGTCGCTGGCAGCCCAGCTCGAGAACTACACCCACGCAGTGGAGCTCTTTGAGGGTATCGCCGAGGGCTCTATCGACGACTCGCTGACAAAATGGTCCGTGAAGGATTACTTCCTCAAGGCGGCGCTGTGTCGGCTGGCCATCCCCGACAGCATCGGCGCGGCCGAGGCCCTGAAGCGCTACCAGGACCTGGATCCCGGCTTCGCCAAGACGCGCGAGTGCGGCTTTCTCGACAACATTGTCGGAGACATCCAGAACAACGACCTGCAGGCGTTCACCGATCATGTCGCAGACTACGATCGCGTGTGCCAGCTCGACAACTGGAAGACCACGCTGTTGCTGCGCATCAAGCGCCAGGTCGTCGAGGCCGAAGAGGACCTCACCTAGCCCGCCATGTTTCATTAGTGCCGCTGTTTCCATAATATATTTTTATTAATAACGCACGCCCAAAGCGGCACGGCGTCGCCAAGCAGATTGCCGTCCTAGCGCCCAAGCTTCTGAGTTTCCCACGTACGGTTGTCGAGCGGGCACGTCTGCCGGCTATTCAACCAGCGCATAATGCAGTGGTTGTGGAACGCGTGGTTGCAGGTGCCCCACGCAAGCGTGCAGTCGTCAGCGCTCTTGGATCCCTGATCGGCCTGGCAGTCAATACACAGCTCCATGTTGTTGTTACGGCAGATAGCGCACACATCGGTCTCCATATCCCATGCCCACAGCGCTACTGCGGCCCACCGCTTGATCACCATGCGCGGCCGCTTGGCCTGCTCGGGCTTGGTGGTAGCCGTGGGCTTGTCGGTTGTGGCCAGCACGCCGGGCGAATCGACCTCCATCTCGTCCTTGCTGCTCATTGTGGTTGACTTATCAGGCTAAAATGCCAATGCGTGCTGCTCTAAGGGTGGAAATTCGCGTGCGTTGCCAGCAGTTTCGGGAAAAGTGCCAAAGAATAGAGTACAGAAGCAAAAGGAGGAAAAGGCGTTGTCAAAGAAACCCTTTCCCTCTCGCGGGCTGACGTGGGCGGTGTAAAGCGCTTTTTTGCGCAGGCAGTGCTGAGCCGCCAGACCGGGCCGAGCCGCCCGAGCCGGCATCAGGAAAATTTTCGCGCAAAAGTTAGTACCGGACACGGAAAAAATTCCAAACACTTCTCTCTCTTCCGCTTTTCTCAATTTTGCTTCGCAAGAGAACGTTCAAATTCGAGCACTTTTCAGGTCTAGGCGTGTATTTGCAACTAACGCTTGGATTCAACGCTTGAGCCGAAAGAACCTGCCCAAGGAGACACGCGACTCTACTTTTGGGCCACACCCTTCCAGCACGACACCTAGTTCTACGTCCTCTGCGGGAAACGAGGCGCATACACTTAACTCCAAGTACTTCTAATGTCTGACGGGTGGGCTACTTCTGGCGGCAATGCTAGCGAGTGGGCACCGGCTCCTCCGCCGCCGCCGCCGTCTAACGGCCACGGCCAAGACAGCTGGAGCAGCCGTCCTTCGGCGGACTATTCTCGCAGCGACCGTGGCAGCTACCGCTCGTACGACGAGGGTAGCCGGCGCGATCGCAAGGAGTATGGTCGCGACGACTATGGCGGCGGTGGATACGGCGGACGTGGCGGATATGGCCGCGACGGCGGCTCTCGCGGTGGGTACGACCATGGTGGAGGGTTTGGCGGCGGCGGAGGGTACGGCGGCGGATACGGTGGAGGCGGCCGCTTTGGACGCAGCGCGCCGCAGGAGCTGATCAAACCCAACTGGGACTCAGTCTCGCTCCCCAAGTTTGAAAAGAACTTTTACGTCGAGTGCGAGTCGGTAGCTGCTCGCTCGCAGCAGGAGGTGGATGACTACCGTCGGCAGCACGAAATGACTGTCACTGGCGACAGCATCCCCAAGCCCATCACCTCGTTTTCCGAGGCCACCTTTCCTTCCTCGGTAATGACCGAAATTGCCAAGCTCGGGTTTGAAAGCCCCACCCCGATTCAGTCGCAGGGCTGGCCAATGGCACTGTCCGGTCGCGACATGGTAGGCATTGCCTCTACTGGCTCGGGCAAGACGCTTGCCTACACGCTGCCCGGCATCGTTCATATCAATGCCCAGCCGCTGCTGCAGCCTGGCGATGGCCCTATTGTTCTCATTCTTGCGCCAACACGCGAGCTGGCTGTCCAGATCCAAACCGAGTGCAACAAGTATGGCGCCAACTCGCGTATCCGCAATACGTGCGTGTACGGCGGTACGTCGCGTGGCCCGCAGGCCCGCGACCTGAGGCGCGGCGTGGAGATTTGCATTGCCACTCCCGGACGCCTTATCGACATGCTCCAGTCGGGCGCCACCAATCTGCGCCGTGTCACCTATCTGGTGCTTGACGAGGCCGACCGCATGCTCGACATGGGATTTGAACCGCAGATCCGCAAGATTGTTGACCAAATCCGTCCGGATAGACAGACGCTGATGTGGTCGGCAACTTGGCCCAAGGATGTTCAGCAGCTGGCTCATGACTTTTTGAACGACTATATCCAGGTCAACATCGGCTCGCTTGATCTAGCCGCGTCACACCATATCAAGCAGATTGTCGAGGTTATCCCAGAAGAGGACAAGCGCCATCGTCTGACGCGCCATCTGGACAAGATCATGAGCCAGCGCGACAACAAGACCATCATCTTTTCGGCGACCAAGCGCAACGCCGACGATATCACCCGCTACCTGCGCCAGGAGGGATGGCCTGCCGTTGCCATTCACGGCGACAAGTCGCAGTCGGAGCGCGACTGGGTAATCAAAGACTTCCGCTCGGGAAAAAGTCCGATTATGGTTGCCACCGATGTTGCCTCGCGTGGACTTGGTAAGTTTGTCTGCCTGGGGGCGAAGAATGGGCCATTGCCGTCGTTGTTGTTTTTGTTGTTATTGCGCGTGTGTGTGTATGTGTGTATGCTGCTGCTGCGACTCATTTGCGTTGCGTGCAACTGGCGTGTCGGATCGATTTGTTTGTGTGCCAGGTTTTATGCTTGCGGCGCGTTGTTGTTCTGTGCCGCCCTGTTTGCGCAGCTCTACGGAACGACAACGACACGAGCGAATTTTGCAGGCGGTTTGCGATGAGATAAAGTCGACTTACATCCTCATCCCATTGCGAATCAACTGCTCGACCTGCTGGCTGACACTGGCATCTGCTGGCGCTGCGGCACTACCTGCTCCTATACTCCACTCCGGGGGATGTGCGTTCTTTGGTAAGGTGCGTGCTTTTCAGCTCTTCTCTAGCATCCTCGGTCGTCCTGTCTACGGCCTGTTGCGTGGATGTGGGAGGGGAGACAACCCACCTGAAGAGGCGAGCCTGCTCGGATTTACCATTGCCATCCTCGATCCAGAGTGCACATGGGCGCTGCCATTTTATTCGTTCGTGAGGTCTGGTGATACTGACACTGCATACACCCAACTCTGTAGATATCAAGGACGTCAAGTTTGTGGTCAACTACGACTTTCCGAACAACGTCGAGGACTATGTTCACCGCATCGGGCGCACGGGCCGCGCCGGCGCATCGGGCACCGCCATCACCTTTTTTACGACTGAGAACGCGCGCTCGTCCAGGGACCTGCAGCACATTCTGGTAGAGGCCAAGCAGGACGTGCCGCCGCAGCTGGCGGACATGGCCCGCTACAGTAGCCGCGGTGGTGGGAGTGGTCGCTGGGGCGGCGGTGGCCGTGGCGGAGGTCGCGGCCGGTTCGGCGGCGGCCGCGGGCGAGGCGGCGGATTCGGTGGTGGGCGCGGTGGCTATGGCGGCGGTGCTCCCAGAAGCTACGGCGGCGGCGGCGGGTACGACAACGGGGGCTACGGTTCGTCCCGCTCTTCGTCGCATGGCGGTGGCGGCGGTAGCTACCGAGGTGGCTACTCGCGCGACCGCGACAGCAGCTACTCGCGCCCGCCTGCAAATGGCGGCGGTTGGTAACTAACCAAGCTTTAGGTTTTTTTTCACTTCTTTTTTCAGATCAACCAAGAGCTGTCAATTGCTTAACCTAAAACATCTCGTCGCCGTGCGGACAGCTTTCGGTCCAGTGGCTAAACACCTCGCAGTTGTCGCAATAGGGTCTTGACGAGTCGATGGACGCTTCTTGCTTGAACATTGTCGCAGTGGATGTAACCGCGGGGCAGTCGGCAATGTCGTGGTCACTGGACTCGCATATCTCGCAGTACACCGTACCGTCGTCGGCGACTGCGGCAGCAGCAGTGGCATCAGCGCTAGCGGGCGAAGCCGACGGACCGGCACGAGGCGCATTTGCCTGGCCGATCCGCAGCCTGTTGAGCTCGCTGGTGAGCGATGCGATTTGATCGTTCAGGTCGGATTCGCCAAATACCTTGTCTTCGACCATGGCCTCGAGCGACGCGATTTCGTCCTGCAGGCTCGAAATCTCCTTGTCCTTGCGCTTCTGCAACTCGTCCATTTGCAGTTTCAGCGCCGCCATCTCGTGGGTGTACCTCTGGCGCAGATCGTCCATGCTGGCATCGGGAATTTCGCCAAAAGCGTTGCCATCAAGGGCACCAATGTCCAGCGACACGGTGCTGTTTTGTAGACTGGCAACCCGCAGTTCCTCGGCTAGCTTCTGGTTCTCAGAGTTCAGCTGCTCGATGTCATCGACCAGACGATTACACTCGGATTCGAGCTTACCCAGATAGTCGGTTAGCATGCCGTTCTCGCGATTAAATTCATCCCGCTCGGCAATAAGTGCAGCGTTCTGGCGCTCGAGCTCCTCAATCTGCTCGGACCTGCCTGGTTGAGAGCTGCCCGCTTGCGCGCCGCTGCAAGTGTCAGCTCCAGCTTGCAATCCAGAGATAGCCTCGTCCTTTGCCTGCACGTCGGCCGCCAAGGCAGCTGCGCGCTGGGTAGCGTCGCTGAGGCGATCAGCCAGCCGAGTAGCAAGCAGCTGTGATTGCTCAAACAGACCCGGCAGAACCTGCAACGGGTCGCTGCCAGCAGCACCGCTGTACGAGTCGTCGCTAGCATCATCGCCGGCGCTCTTTGCCAGCGCCTCGATTAGCTGCAAACTCCATGAGCGGCAGTCGGCAAGCAGAGTCAGCGCCTGGTCGTGGCCTGCCGCTGCCAATCCAGCTTGCTCTACCTTGGACTGCATAGCGGCGGCCACAGCCTCGGCGGCTGCCTGCGCGCCAACCGCCGACTCCAGATCGGCAGCCAGCGTCAGCCGCTGGGACTCGCTATCCGCCAGCTCCCGACGCAGCTTCTCCACCTGCTTTTCCAGCACCGGTATCTGCTCCAGCTCCTCTGGCGGCTCGCCACCATGCTTCTGCTCGCGCTCTTCAACTAGTTCGTGGTACCTCTGCATGGCGCGCTTCAGCTCCGAGGATCTGTGCTCGAGGCGCTCGCTCAGCGCATCAACCTCGCTGCTCTTTGCATCAACGGTTGCCTGAAGCTCTGCGGCTGCTGCCGTGCGCTGGTCTAGCTTGGTTGCAAGCTCTGCGTAAGCAGCCCTTGCCACCTCCAGCTCTTTGGAGTGTGCCTCGGCGGCATTGCGGAGCTTGATCTGCAGTTCTGCGACTGCTTGCTCGCCACCCAAGCTCGTTGCAGCATCGTCAGTGCTGCGGCATGCGTGGAGTTCGCGTATCTGAGCCTGAAGCTGATCAATCTTTGTCTTGCTTGCCTTTCGCTCTCGCTCCAGTGCGCCTCTGGCGTCCGACAGCTGCTGAAGGCTAGAGTCGGATGAGGCAGCACCACTGCGTGCGGACGGCGACCCAGATCCATTGGCCGCCGCAAGGTCCTTGGCTAGCATCTGGCTGGCGGCAATGTGCGCCTTGTCCTGTTCGCCCTTCAAGCGGAGAACGCGGTTTTCGGCCTCGAGCATGTCAATGCGCAGCCGGAGCCGATCTGCAGAGTCAGCTGCCAGTTTTGGCTTTGGTTTGAGACCCGCTGGCCGGATTGTGGCCTCGGCCACGCGTCCCGATGCCAGCACCCCCGAGCGGCGTTTGCCTGCCAGCCCTCCCGACTGAGAATCGGGCGATGCTGCGCCGCTATACACGCGTGGTCGAGCAGTTGATAGCGGACGTGAGGGCGTCGGCGCCGCTACCCCTGGATTTTTAGCAGCTGGCGCTAGCGTCCGCGAATTGGGCCGCGATAGCGACGGGGATGATGTGCGATTGCTGGCAGCCGATCCGGTCGTCGACAGCGGCCGCGTGCGGCTAGTGCCGCGTGAAATTGTTGCTGGCGGTGGACGCGTCAGCGTTTTGCGCCGACCAGCTACCGGCGATGAAACACCGCTACTACCGGTCGAGTGCGCATCGCTAACAATACGGGAGCGGCTGCCTTGACGCCCATGCGCTCGCTGAACTGAGCTCGGTGTCCCCACGAGGCTCCCCGCACGACCGCCGAGTCCAAGCGACTTGTTTGCCTGAAGCGGCTTGTCGCTAGATGCCAGGACGGTTGATATTGACAGAACCGGCCCATTATCTACCGCAGTGCTGTTGTGTGAAATGCCGCCCGGCTCAATCTTTGATGGCGCAACAAAGATGCCCGTGCTGGGTGGACATGAGAAGTATGCCTTGCCGGCGACTGTGCCATCGTTCTTGCCGGCGCCGGCCTCGTCGAGCTCAACACCGGCCCACATCCCCGGCTTTCCGTCAATCGGCCCCAGGTACCGCAACGTCCCGCGCAGCGCCTGCGTCGGTATAAACACTGTAGTTCCGCAGCGCAGCCCTGCCGCCGATCCTGGCCGTGGGCCTTGGCCGCTGCGGCCAGGACCTCCCGGCGCCTGGTCCCGTGAAACGTGAGGCGGGCTGCCAGGCTGTGCCTGTCGCAGCCCACCAGCGCGAACTGGCTGCCCTGCTGGCAGCGCGCTAGTGGCAGTTGTGTTGGTGGGTGAGTGGCCGTGTGTCCGAGCAATAGTGCCGTCCTTTAACGTCAATGGCGCGGACGTGCGAAGAGTCTGGCTCGCCTGTGAGTCGCTGCTGACGCTAGGCGAGGGGCTCACAACGCCGCCCACCACCCGTGCCGCGGCAATTCCAGATGAGCGCGGTGGTAGCGAACTCGAATCAGGCGGCGGCGTAAATGTTGCGGTCGTGAGCGTGGCTCGGCGGGCGCTGGACTGAATGCGCTGTGTAAATGCAGGCAGTGATGGCGCTTCGTCAAGGAAGCTGCGGTTGCCAAGGCCCGAAGGCAACGTCATTCCTGTGGCCGGTGGCCGAATAGAGCCAGCCGTGCCTGGCGCACGCGGGAGCTTTGACATTGCTGGGGAGGTCCCGGTTCAAATGAAAATGCCTCTGCCCCGCTTCCCCGGCTGCTCGAGAAATGCGTGTGCAGAAAACGTTAAAGTGCAAGAAAAGTTTCTAGAGGGAAAAAAGAGTCGGCTATGACGCGTGATCCGCGGTTTGCGCTTGATCGCCGCTGGTCTTTGTCGGGCGAGCAACTCTGGCAAGCTGGTGCTGACCCCAGCTCTTGACCTCGGCCAAATACGACTGCGCAAACGCCTCTAGTGTGGTGACCACAAAGTAGATAAGCATTATCGACACGCACGCATTCCACGCTAAGCCCAGCAGCGACAGCGGCGCCGGGCCCTCGTTGTGCGAGCGGTGCATGTGGGGGTCGTTGAAGGCGGCCGCCTGCCGACGCAGCACGCGCTCGGCTAGGTCGTGTGCCCAGGGACTGACACGCTGCAGGAAGGCCAGCACCATGGTAATTGTTTCTTTGCTGAACGCGGTGATGACTACCGTGGTCTGAATGGTGGCCTTAATCGCAGATTTGCCAATGAATGTCGCTCCAAAGAACGTCCAAAACGGCACCTTGAAGTGCCCGCACGTTATGCCGGCCAGATCAAACAGCGGGTTGGGAATTGCAGCAAACAAAAGAATCCCCGAAAAGCCAAATCGCCGGAGCAGCCGGTAGATCATCAGCAGCCCACGATCTTTAAGCGAAAGCGCACCGCCCGCAGTCGCTTTATTCTGTAGTCGCTGGTATTCGGCATCGCCTTTGCCGGCAGCCGATGCTGCACGGGCAATAAAGTATGGCGGCAGTTCGCCAATGGCGGTTCCTGCGCCCCAGCATAGGCTTTCTGCGATAACCTTGCGCATGATCGCCACAAACGGCGTCGGCCCGGTTGCCGCGGCGCCGATACACTGGAAGGCGCGCGCGCCGCGCACTGGAAACGACATGCTAGCACATTCGTGTGCAGTCAGAGTCACCCGTGCAATATGGGGCCCCAAGAAAAGCACAAATGTGTGTAGCCCTGCCCCCAGCCCGATCGACGACAGCACACCCAGTGCGACCCAGTACGCGTACCATCCCACCCACGCATCGAGCGCGTGGAACATCTACGCTTGCGCCGCAAGCAAAGGGGGGAGTACTGGCATGTTTTAGCTCTGCTGTATTCACGAGCTCCCTTTTATGTGCTTGCCAGTTGCAACTTACTCGAGCATGTGGTCCGTTGACAAAGTGTAGCGCCGTATATGCGCCGCCCAGCGCGGCCGAATATGCCAAGGTCCGCGGGTGCTGTATTGCGTACCCAACCGTGGCCTGGAGCCGCCGGTGCAGGTAAAGTGAAGAGTAATAGGACACTTTGAATGGTGCCTTGTAAAACCGCACCTGCTCTGGCAACTGATCCTCCCTACAGGTAGGTGTCGCAGTGGCAACTACACCGCTCCAACTCAATGGCAGCACAGCGCTGAATTACGTTAGCCGCCTCTGTCCGCTCTGACGCCACGGGTCTCAAAACACCATCTACCATACCTGTCTGCGGCCGACAACTAGAGTCGGAGCTGGTGCTATATGTGCTCTCTGTTTCTTGGCCAGCACCCTTGTCCAAATTCGCCCGGGGATTTGCCCGATTGCGCGGACGCCGGGCCCGTTTTCGAGCGGCATTGCCGGGCCTGCGGCGCACCATGTGTCCAATCGGTGCAACACGCACTGCAAGTATGGCTGGCAAGGGGGTGTTTGGGTTAGTAACCGCTGAAATTTGTTTTTGCAAAGAGAAAAAGTACAAACTACGCGTGAAGGAGACAAAAAGGCCGCCACTACATGATGATGCAATCCTTGAAGGACCTTGACTGCGCAGGTCTGTCGGCAAACTTGCCTCCAACCGAAAAGCACTGCGTGCTTGCGCGGCTGGATAGCCCCAGATCGCTGCGCGAGAAGAGCTCGCTTGTCGTGCACGACTGCAGGTCGCCGATGGATGCGTCGCTGCCATGAAATGTGCGCTTTGCGCGCTGCGCTGCGCCGGGACTGAACCCGGCCACTGCCCGCAAGTCCGACGACGTGCCGCTGCGCAGCGGATGTTGCCGGCGCCGGAACAGCGTCGATATGCTGCTACGCTCCGTCCCGCTGCTAGCAAGTGCGGCGGGCCCGGACAGGCACTCTAGCGACGCAGTGTTGGCGCGCATCCGCCGGATTGACCGCGGCCGTGTACGCTGAGAGAGTGGCGTGATCGAACCGACTCGGGGCGGCAGCGCCTGCGCCGAGTTGCCGGCTAGCGGCTGGTAGTAAAGCGGCTCGTGCGCGGTGCCGCGGTCGCCTATTGGCATTGCCGCTGCCGAGGCGCTACCGGCAGCGAGCGGCGCCGAATAAGGTCCGGCGCCATTTTTGGCATGCGGGATGCTGATGCTAGCGACCAGAACTCCCGAGCGCGCCCGCTTGTCTGCTTTGAACGAGTGACTGCCCTGCGAAAAGGCCGCAGTGGTTTCGTCAGTCTCCCATCCCGAATCTGCAGCGTGCATAGAACGACGATCAGCTGCATCAGCCCAGTGCCGACCAGAACCATACATGGGCGACTGTCCATCGTTTACCGGCAGGCTGGTAGCCCCCGCAATCGACGCCGGTCGTGTCATAGGAGTTTCGACATCGATAAAGCCGTCGAATCCGTCGTTGACCATGCCTAGCGGGCTATCCGCCACGGATGCTCGCAAGTTTGACATGTGTAAAGACCCGTCTGATGATCCCAGCAGGCCGCCAGCATACGAGCCACAAGTGCTGCCAAAGATATCGGCTGCCGAAGCCGACATCTCAGCCTGTGTCGCGGGATAGCGGCCATGCTGACGACGCAACGTACCCTTTCTGTCGGGCCGGAGGCGGAGCTTGGGCGCCTTGCTCTCATACCTCTTTGACGACTTGCGGCTGGCTGGATAAAGAAAGCGTGACATGCGCATCGCCGAGCATGGCTGAAGATGCTGTGTACACGCATCGTGGCAGCGGATCTTGCAGGACGTGCACTGAATGAACGTGCCACTTAGAGTGCGCGAGCAGACTGCACACACGCTGTTGGTGTCGCAGAGGATCGCGCGAAGCCGATGCCGCTTGAGACGCGGACCCTCAAACGTCGAAATTGACGCATCAGTGTCCTCGCCGCTAGCAATTGCGCTCGGTGCGTTGTTCTGGACCCCAGACGCGTCGGCCGCAACAGGCGACTCAGGCGCTGCGGCCGGCAGACCGTCCGGCTCATCCTCCACTGCAGCAGCTTGCGCTGGTTCGTCACGCGCATGGCGCGATTCAACCAGCGTCGGCGGAGTACCGGGCTCAGGCGTAGCACCTATCTGCTGGCACACTGGCTCGCCCAGCCGTTGCGCTTCGTCGGCTTCCTCCCATGATTCGGCATCACCATTGGCGCCCTCTGGTGTGCGTTGAGCCGCTACGATCGGCTTGAGCTGGGTTGGGTTGAATGCAGGGTAGTCGCGAGCAGTCCGCTTGCGAGCAATGTACGATGACATCTTTCGGCTACAGGTGCGACGCAGCAGCTTCATTTCCTTGCGATTGCGGCGGTACTGCAGAGTCCATGGGTGCTCCTTGAGCTGGACTGCTGTAGGGCGATCGCTGGGATCCTTGCGGAAGCACTGCAGCAAAAAGTCCTTCAGCTCCTCTGAAATGCCGTCCGGAATAGGCGGGTGTTCGTCTTCGACAATGCGATATAGCGCCGCCATCTGCAGCATGCCCGAGTATGGCGGCTTGCCGGTCAGTAGCTCAATGATTGTACACCCCAGGCTCCAAATATCCGATGCAGTGCAGGCGCCCTCGAGCTGAATTACCTCGGGCGCCATCCAGTACGGCGTGCCGGCCACTACAGATTCGTCGCCGGGTCGCCGCAGCTTTAGGTTAAGCGAAACGCCAAAGTCGGTCAGCTTGGTGTTGCCATTCTTGGTTGTCAGAATGTTGCATGCCTTCAAATCGCAGTGCACAACGTCGCCGCTGTGCAGATAGACGAGGCCCTCGATAATCTTGACTACGTAGGCCAGCACCAGTCTCTCGGGGAATGCGCCAAACGACTTTAGCGTCGCACTGAGCGAGCCATTTTCAACGTACTCCATGGCTAGGTTGAGGTGCGTGTCGGTCTTGACAAAGCCATAGTAGCGCACAATCCGCGGGTTCGAAAGCGACTTGAGCAACTCTACTTCTTGCATTACATCGTCCATGCTGTCTGCGTCCTGGCCCTCTAGCGGAATCTGCTTGACTGCCACCATCTCGCCGGTTTCGAGGTCCAGTGCCCGATAAACGGCCCCAAACTGCCCGCGTCCAATGCAGTTGCCTAGCTGATAGCTTGTGTGTCGCTGTGCACTTTCCGAGTACACTGTCAGCCGCTCCTTGGGCCGCGTCTTCGTGAGTGTGCGCTTTTGCGGCCGTGGTGCAGGCGCTGCTTCTATATTTGCCTCGCCAGGGCTCTTTAGCATCGCCTTGGCAGATGCTGGCGGCGTGACCAGCATGGCAGGTTCTTTGGTCGCATGCGTGCTGGCGCTATCGCTGCTGTTGTAGCCGTTGTCGCTGGGCAGACATACTGGCGCTAGGTCAGCGCAGTCAAGCTCAGCAGATTCGTCCGACGCAACAGCCTCTATTGGTGCCAGTGGGCCGGCCTTTTCGGTGTTGGCGGTAAAAAGTGTCGCCGCGCTTCGGCGCTTTGAGCGCCGGCGCTCATGCCGCGAGCTGTTAACCGATAAACTACTATGCGGCGATGCCAGTCCACGCGTTCGCAGCGATGTAGAGCCGCCAACTGCTTCGCATGCGGCCACCGTGGCTGGGCGGGCGGCTTGTTCTGCCGCGTTTACCAGTGTTGGCTGATTGCGCATTGAAATATAGTCGGCTGGCGGTGTAGCCAGTGGCATCCCATCGCGGTCGGTCAATGTGGACGAGTTCCACCCGTCGCCAAGCGTGCGGTGCGCGTCGCTGATCTTGCGGTGCGAGTTGAGCGGAATCCCCGCCACCACGCGGGCAATGGCCAGCAGCGTCATGATTACACGCGGCATGTTTTTGCCTTCGTAAAGATCCACGGTCTGGAACAGGTCGGAGCTGTCCAGTCCCAGGCTCTGCGCTGCTGAAAGGAAGTTGCCGATGTTTTCCATCTGTGTGAATGGAAGGCTCTTTGTGTTTATGCGCTTGACGGCACCCGGGCGCAGCGTGTTTATAAGCCGGCACAGCACAACGCCATCGCGAAGGCTCTCGTGGAGTGTGTCGGCACTGAGCTGCTCTCCAAGCACTGCCTCTATGAACCTGGTCGCCGTGTCATGGTTGCGCGTCTGCTGCTCGGCCTTGAGCTGCCCGAAGAGCTTCTCGGGCCGGAACTCGCCGGGGTGAGCGCTGGCAGTAGACCTTGCCGACATGCGCTCAGGTGCTGGTCAAACTGGCGAATGCAAACAAAATAGTACAGAAAAATGCGACGCTGGACAATACAGCGTCAAAAGCGGCAATATTAGAAAAAGAGTGCAAAAATGTGCAAAGGAAGCAAGCGCGTCTGAAGCGGGCAAAGTGTAAACAACACGCTGCAGCGTCTGCATCGAGCATCGGGGACACAGCGGAACCCGAGACAGGACCACATACTGCGCGCGCCTGGAACCGGAACAGCCACGCAACCCATAAAGGAATGCACCCTCCCCGAGGCTGCGCAGTAGACCGCGCTTGGGCTCGCTGGCCAAGCGGCCCAGCCGCTCGGACGCATGTGTGGGCCCAGTCCAGATCCACGCTGATCACGCGTGTGGGCATGCCAGGGGCGCCTGGGCGGATGGCGATGATGATGCCTCTCGCCGCTATCGATCTCGGTAGCTTTTTTGGCGTGCAAGAGCAGGCAGCATGCATGCGCACCAAACTTACGCGGCTCGACATGCGCCGGATGACGTGTGCCGCTCGGCCGTCTTCCATTATCTGGCCTTGATAATTTGCTGTCTCGACCGGCTTTGCTCCTCGGGCTTTGGTTTCTTGTCTTCTTTTCTCTGCTGTTGTTGCTGTCGCTGCTGCTGAACCTTGGCGCTGCTCGCTTGTTTGCTCGCTCAGCTCTTCAGTACTTTGCCCTGCCACACCTGCCGCATCAGACAATGTCGACCTTTCCCAACCGCCGCCGCACAACGGGGACTGCGGCGTTCCCTGCCTCCAGCGCCAACGCCAACGCGGGTGCTGCCACCGGTGTGCCCAGCCATGAGCGTGATATTGAGCTGGGCACGTCGTTGCGTAGCGAGTTTCTACATCCAATGCACAGCGCCGGTGTACGCTCAATACGCATTGTGCCCGTGCCAATTTCTCGAGCCGGAGACAACCAGAGCGCCAACTACTCGCAGACACCCGACTCTATCCGCGACCGCACAATGATGCTGAGCAACCTGGCCCTGCATGCCGGAATGCGCGACAGCATATCTAGCAGCCGCAACGAGGGCGCAGGACTGGGCCCAGATGCCAGCCGTCGCAGCAGCACAGACGACAGATCTTCCATTGACCAGATCCTCGCCGAGGCCGGGTCAGCTGCCGGAAACCTGTCGCGCTTGCTGCGCGAGCGCTCGCCGGCGCCCTTGCCGGCCCCGCACCGCCTGCATGAGCCCAGTGGTGTTGGTCTTCCGCGCCTTGACTACAGCTACATCGGCGCCGAGCGCGTGCCCAAGAACGCCAAGGCACGCAAAGGCGCCCATGCCGACGGCGCAGGCCAGGAGCCAGCGCCGCAGTCGGAGGATTACGGCAGCACTGGTCGCCACATGCCGACGCAGGATCGGCCGCTGCCGCCCTTGCATCCGGATACGTCTAAACACCACCCAGGTGACGCACGCCTGCCTGACGAGCAGGCGGTCTTGCTTTGCCCACAGCAATGCTCGACGTCCGCAGCAGCCAGTGCAGATAGTGGCTACTTACAGCGCCGTGGCCACGCGGTGCTGAGCCTGCTCATCATGCCACTGCAGTATGTCCCCGCTGTGGTCTTGGGGCTGATCATGAATCTGCTCGATGGTCTGTCGTACGGACTGATTGCGTTTCCCGTCTCGATTCCTGCCTACAGCAAGTTTGGGCCAGTCGGGTTCTCAATGTACATGCTTAGCACGGCCATTGCTCAGCTTGTCTACTCTGGCGGCGCCAGCGCATTCCGAGGCGCCAACGGTACGATGCTCATTGAGGCCATTCCGTTCCTTTACGCAATCTGCAACAAGGTTGTGGCGAGCGTGGGCATGGGTCAGCCCGACCGCATCGTTGCCACGACAATGGTAGCGTATACGGCCAGTACGATTATCACTGGCCTAGTGTTCTTCTTGCTCGGCTTTCTCAAGATTGGTGTGCTTGTCGACTTCTTTCCTCGCCACATTCTGGTCGGTTGCATCGGCGGCGTCGGCTACTTTCTGCTGCAGACGGGCATGGAGGTTACCTCCCAACTCAAGCTGAGCCTGTCGTGGCCTGTTCTGCGCGAGCTGTTTGCGCCGAATGCGTTTGGACTTTGGGCCAGCAGCCTGGGCCTGGCAATCCTGCTACGTGTCCTCAGTGCTCGCTTCACGCACCCGCTGTTTGTCCCGGTCTTCTTTATGATTGTTCCCGCGATATTCTACGCCGCGGCGGCTGCACTTGGGCTGAGCATGGAGACACTGCGGGCAACCGGATGGGTGTTTGAGCTCCCAGACTCGAGCGTGCCGTTTTACTACTTTTACACGCTATTCGACTTTGGCAACACCGACTGGCGCGCGGTAGTGAAGGCCATTCCGACCATGCTTGGACTGGCGTTCTTCAGCATCCTCCATGTGCCCATCAACGTTCCCGCGCTGGCCGTTTCAACAAACGCCGACAAGATCGACACCAACCGCGAGCTCCTTGCACACGGGATTTCAAATCTGCTATCAGGGTGCATGGGTTCGTTCCAGAACTACTTGGTGTACTCTAACAGCGTGCTGTTTATTCGGTCCGGCGGCGGCAGCAACCTTGCAGGCATGATGCTGTGTGCAACCACGCTGGCCGTGTTTCTTTCCGGGCCCGCCATCATTGGCTACATTCCGACCATGGTGGTTGGTGCGCTAATCTTCCATCTGGGGCTGGAGCTAGTGAAGGAGTCACTGTTCGACACTATCGGGGTTGTGAACCGCATCGAATATGCGACCATTGTGGCGATCGTGGTGGCAATGGCCACAATCGGGTTCAACGAGGGCATTTTTATTGGGATCCTCATGGCGTGCTTCTTCTTTATTCTGCTGTATAGCCGCCGCCCAGCGCTACGCAAGGCGTACACGGGCTCGGCGGTGCGCAGCACAGTGCGGCGACTCTACAGCCAACGGCGGTTCTTGGACGAGGTGTGCAAGCAGATTCAAGTCATGCGGCTACAAGGCTTTATGTTCTTTGGCACGATTAACGGCGTCGAGGCCTACATTCGCAATCTGCTGGAGCAGCGTCAGTGGCATGCAAACCCGATTCGGTTTCTGGTTCTGGACTTTGCGCTGGTTAACGGCATGGACTTTAGCGCAGCCGAGGCATTCATCCGCATTCGCCGCCTACTCGAGTCGCGCGAGATATACATGGTCATTTGTGGTGCCGAGCGCGTGTCCGAGGTTGGTCGGGCTCTACGTGCGGCCGGCGTGTGGAGCGATGACGAGTGCGAGTATGTGCAGACCTCGCCGTCGCTGAACGAGGCGCTCGAGTGGTGCGAGAATGTGCTGCTTCAGTATTACTACCTCCACCAGGCAGCACTTGTAGGCACCGAGATGCCGCAGAGCTACTCAATTGTCTCGACTCCGCAGCCCAACGAAGTCGACGTATACGGATCCTCGCCCCGACATGCCATGGTATCCGAAGCCACGCAGTCGGCAATGCCCGCAAGTCACGACCACACACCGGCTTCGCAAACAGGCGAGCTGGCGCCGGCGTTTCCCCTTTTGCACCAGGCATTTTTGGATCTGGACTCGAGCCAGTCGGCCAGCGAGACCCTTGCCTTCATTGCTCCGCACTTTGTCCGCAAACAGCTGCCAGCAGAAGAGTGTTTGTGGCGTGTCGGCAGCGCTGCTGATGCCATGTATATCACCGAGTCGGGGACTCTCCGGGTGTTTGTTGAAAACGGTAACGGCGAGTCAGAAGCAATTGAGTCGATCCTTCCTGGAACCTCACTGGGCGAGCTTGCTGTGATCACGGGCCGCAACCACAGCACAACCGTCATATCCGACGGCAGTGTTGTCATGTGGGAGCTGTCAAAAAAGACATACGAGGAACTGTGCACACGAGAGCCCGCCAAAACGCTGGCATTTGTTCGCCTCGCTTTGATGTATCCAGCGCAAGGAATGAAAGCCATCACTGCTTATGCGTTTTGCGCACAGTGAATCAGTGATTGGCCCCACAACTGGCCGCGAGCATCACGCCTCGATATAGGGTTTCCTCGTAATCCTTTTTGGCATGCTTGCCTATCATTCATATACCTTTCCTTTTAGTTTATTCGAATATGAACGGAAGTGACAATGAGCATGCCCGACAGGAGTACATGAAGCGAGCGCTGTCGATAATGCTTCGGGGTACCAAATTCGACACAATAACTGCTAGCGCGCTCGATGTTCTTGGCACCGTCGGGGCCCTATATATGCAGACCATGTTTTCGCATGTGCACGCGTATGCTGAGCATGCCACTCGCACACGACCTAATATGAATGACGTTGCGCGCGCACTTGAAGAGCGGCGGATATCGGTGTCCCAGCTGGACAGATACTGCTATACGGAAAGCCAGGCGCGCAGTCAGCCGCCAGTTGAAGCTGCGATTGTCCAGCTTCACACCCAGGTTGCCAGTGCCTTGCACGGTCACGGGCCAAACACAACGCGCCAAAGTGACCACATTAGTGCCTTCTTTGACACTCGCGCCGAGGACCTCCTGCGCAGCCTTGTTGAACACCACCTGGATAATGCAGAGCAGCAAAGGCGCCAGAGACTGCCCGTGGCAGCTCAACACAATAGCTGCGAGCCGGCTATGCTGGCAGGCTCTGCAAGCGATCAGACACCGGGCCGAACTCTCGGTACGCATATGGGCGACGAGTCTCGACGTGCCAGTGACAGCCGGGCCTTTGACGATGATGAGGACGATGATGAGGACGATGATTTTGAGGCGCCAGAACTTAGCAGTATCCACATGCAACCGGCCGAAACCCCAGAGCCACGCAGCCCGGCGCATGACTTGCAAGCAAACTCAAGGGGCCATGATGACAACGCTGTGCTCGGGACGGACACCTCGCAGTCCGAACAACTGCCCAATGCGACCGAGGGCAAAGGCACGGACCAGGCGCCGGACGCAATGGAGACCATGCTGCTTCCTGTGGCGGCTCGGCCGGATCATATTCCAAACCAGTGCCCGCTGTTCCCCAGCCCGCACACATACAAGCAGACGCCGGTGTACCCCAAGCGTGAGCAGGACTTTTTTCGAAACCGCGTGCACAAGGCAGAGCAAAGCCGTCAAGCAGAGGAAAACCTCCAACGGTTGATCAGCGGGCCTCATGCTCTCCAGGACACTCCGAGCAGCAACAGCGGTGACCCAGACTCTGTCCATTCTCCAGCCGCAAATATCAACCCAGATCGCAGCAATGGTAGCACACCAGCCAGCCAGCCGTCAGCTACCAAACGCCTTGCACATAAACGAATAATGCAGCTGTTTCCACCAGCAAACTTCCGTGATATGCGCAAGCGCTCACGGCTAGCAAACTTTATTAAGTAACATCATTTTTCTATTAAAGGCCAGTTAGAAACCATAGTCACC
>JANBOZ010000015.1:0-23524 GCA_027575305.1 Coemansia sp. RSA 2708
GGGCTGGCGTACTCGAACGAGCTGATCTGCCGCGACGAGGGCCTGCACACCGACTTAGCGTGCGTGCTGTTCCACCACCTGCAGAACCCGCCGTCGGGCGAGGTAGTGCAGCAGATCATCACCGAGGCGGTGGTGATCGAGCAGGAATTCCTGTCCGAGGCGCTGCCGGTGTCGCTCATCGGCATGAACGCCAAGCTCATGTGCCAGTACATCGAGTTTGTAGCCGACCGCCTGCTGGTCGCGCTGGGTCAGCCCAAGAAGTACCACGCCACGAACCCTTTCGACTTTATGGACATGATCTCGATGCAGGGCAAGACGAACTTCTTCGAGAAGCGCGTGTCGGACTACCAGAAGGCCGGCGTCATGATGGGCACGCAGGGTAACGCGCGCGAAACCGTGTTCGAGCTGGACGAGGACTTTTAAACCCTCCTTCCTCCACGACCCCTTCCCTCCTTGTAACTTTATCTCATGCCTATATCAGTGCGTACACATATCTTCCGCCAAATAAACGCTTTCTCTCGGCCCAGTACCATTAGTGTGTTTTTTGTAAGAAGAAAACGGGACTTTCGAACAGACTACTTCTTGATAACTGTAAAGTAGATGATGACGACGACAATGACGATGATGATAATCAACAGGAGCAGCGCGATCCAGATCTTCTTGCGCGCCTTGATGCGGTACACAATCGCCTGCTTGACCTCCTTCTGCGCCGACTCGACGTGGCCGTGCGTATCTTCGACCGCCGACTCAATGGTGTCGATGGCCTCCTGCTGGCGATTGACCATCTCGGACACCTCGACAAACATCTCAGCCAGGCGGCTGATGGTCTGATCAATCTTCTTGATGTCGGCCTGGCGCTCCTCGACGTCGCGCAAAACGCGCCGCGCCGCGTCCTGGCGGCTGGAGCTCATCACGGACTGGGCAAACACCTGGCTGGCCTGGTCGTTGTCGATGGCGGCCGCGACCTCCTCGTCCGTGGCGTTAGGGCGCGCGATGCGGTACTGCCTGGCCAGGCGGTCGCGGTTGCGCTTCGAGAACTGGTACTCCATCTGGTGGTAGTGCTGCAGCAGCTCGGAAAACTTTTTCGCCAGCGACTGCTGACGCGTTGCCTGCGCAATGCGCTGGCTCTTGGAGATGCTCGGGTCGTTGACGGCCTGGGCCAGGCTGTCGAGGCTCTGCTTCACCTCCGAAATGAGCCCGTTGGTCTCCGACACCAGGTTGTCGCGATCAAAGATAATCTGGTGGTACTTGTTCTCGCTGGTGGCCTCCAACGCCTGCTCGTGCCAGTAGGCAATCTGCTTGATGTTCTCGTCGACTGCCTCCATCTGCGCCTTCGTCGAATCCAGCAGCTTGAAAAACTGCCCATCAGCATACCCCGAGTTGCCCGCGTTGCCGTAGCCTGCGTGCCGGGCGTCGAATGCGCCCATCTCGATGGCCGTGTCGTCCCGCCCGCCGTATCCCTACATGCAGTGCTGGCAGTGTCAGTGCTGTGCTAAACGGCCACGCTCTGGGCTGCCCGTGCCGATCAATCCGGTGTTTTGGGCTTTTGCTTTGTGCATCCACGGGCTGTGCCTTGCCGTTTGTGTGTCGCGCTGTCCGGAGGGGGCAGCGCAAGACCACCTGCGCTGTGGACTACTCACCTGGAGCTCTTCAAATCTGTCGCGGCCCATGGCTAGAATTGGGTGGGCTGGCTCGATTACGCGGGAAGGTCCAAGCTAGCAGAAGAAACTATGATACACTTGTGGCAGCACGGCAGACACAAGGAAAAATAGCACTTAAAATAGACTGTTTGCGAAAAAGCGAAATAATAGAGAGCAAAACTTGCAAACAAGAGACAGGCGCTGTCAAAAAGCTGGGTTGGGCCTTTCCTGTCCTTTTCGTCGAGCCAGGCTGGCGGAGGCGGGCGTTGGTTGTCTAGACTCCGAGTCGTGCACAGACATCACTTGCTCGCCTTGGCGCTGCCGCCAACCCTCTCGTTGGCTATTTTTAGCGCGCGCGACTTGCGGACGGCGCGCCTGGCGCGCACAGGACATGGGGAGCGCTCGCTCGCTCTCAGGAGCCGTGTCGCCACCGCTCTCCGAGCCGCGAAAGGTGCCATCTGCAGCTCAACGCGCGTCATCACGTGTGTCGCTGCCGATTGGCCGTGGCGCTGATCAATAGGCCCAAGCGGCTTTGCCAGCAGCCTTATCTCGGTTCCTCCTTTAGCTCTTTTTCGCACGTAATTGGGTATTTACATTCCGTTTCATCTAGCCAGCAAGCCATGTCGTACACCACCCGCGCCGTTGGCGAGCCCAACACCCTCGACTACCGTGTGTTTATTGAGAAGGACGGCAAAGTCGTCTCGCCATTCCACGACATTCCGCTGTTTGCCGATGAGGCCAACGGAATCTACAACATGGTAGTCGAGATTCCGCGCTGGACCAACGCGAAGATGGAGATCAGCAAGGAGGATGCGCTCAACCCGATCAAGCAGGACACCAAGAAGGGCAAGCTGCGCTACGTGCGCAACGCGTTCCCGCACCACGGGTACATCTGGAACTATGGCGCGCTGCCGCAGACGTGGGAGGATCCCAACCAGACTAACACCGACACCAAGTGTGTCGGCGATAATGATCCGATTGACGTGTGCGAGATTGGCGAGGACATTGGCTACACGGGCCAGGTCAAGCAGGTCAAGATTCTGGGCGTGATGGCGCTGATCGACGAGGGCGAGACTGACTGGAAGGTGCTGGCCATTGACGTCAACGACCCGTTGGCTGCCAAGATGAAGGACGTTGGCGATATTGAGCGTTACATGCCGGGTCTGCTGCACGCCACCAATGAGTGGTTCCGTATCTACAAGATTCCCGACGGCAAGCCCGAGAACAAGTTTGCCTTTGGCGGCGAAGCCAAGAAGAAGGACTATGCCCTCGATGTCATCAAGGAGACCGCCGAGGCGTGGAGCGACCTGACCGCGGGCAAGTCTGCTGCCGGCAAGATTGCGCTGGCCAACACGCAGTGCAATGATGCAAACACCGTCTCTGCGGCTGAGGCCGACAAGATCACGGAGGGCGCCGTGGGCCAGACTGCACCCGCAATTGACCAGTCGCTGCACAAATGGTTCTTCATCTCTGGCTCCAAGATCTAAACATGCATTCGCTCGCTTTGTAGAGCCCACGAGGAATGTTGTCCGGGCGTTATTAAAAATAAATTTCTGGATATTCTCCACATGGTCCGCTGGCTGATATTGGGGGCTTGCGCCGGCCGCAGGGGGAGATCGAGTGACTATTTTGCTTCTTTGTCACCATGTTTGATACATCCGACACGGCATCACAGTGCCCTGACCGCGGCAGCTACCACCCGACCACGCATAAAACGCCCACCACAAGATGCTGGCCTAGCAAGAAGCCCTGGCGCGGGGAGCTGGTGGTGTGGGCTGGCCGGATTGGCAAGCGAGCCGGGATCATGCTGGCGACGACGGCGCTGTTGGCAGCAGTGCTGATACCCCTTCACGAATCGGCAAACATCAGCGCTTACAATTACGGCGCCATGACATTTGAGTGGCAGACCAATCCGCGCGAGCGGTTGGAGCCGGCGGATCCTGCGTACACAGACTACAACGTGCTGCTGGACGGTCACTCGCATACAACGCTGTCGGACGGACGGCTGACACCCGAGCAACTTGTAGAATACGCAATTGCTCAGGGCTTCAACGCGCTGATTGTGACCGACCACAACACAGTTTCTGGCGGACTGCGTGCCGAAAAGTATGCACGCGAGCAGTATGCAGGGCAGTTTGTGGTGATACCAGGGATGGAGTACTCCAACTGTCGGGTTCACATGAACCTAATCGACATAAATACGACAGTCGACGACGGCGGCGGCAGCGCTTATCCCAGCGACGATGACATCCGCCGCGTCATTGCGCGCACCCATGCGCTGGGCGGGCTGGCTATTGTCAACCACATCCCATGGTCAACACGCATACAAGAGCGACTAGGGCGACCGCGGCTGCCTGCACACCCCCGAGTGCAGGATCTTGTCGCGTGGGGCGTTGACGGCTTTGAGGTCATCAACCAAGCAACCTTTGACATGCCCACTCTCCAGTTTATGCGCAGCACAAACTCGTCGCTGCTCTTTATGACTGGCAGCGACGTACACGCGCCTGGTAAGGCCTACGCATGGACCGTGCTTCGAGCGCCGACCCTGACCCGTGGCGACATTATGCACGAGATCCGCGCGGGCCGCACGTCATACTTGTTCGATCCTACCGGCAACCATGCAGGCGATCCGCCCGCCTACTCGCCACGATATTTGGCACTGGCGCCGCTGGCGGGCATGGCCGCATACATTGCGTCCTTTTACGACCGCTATGACGGACAATACTCATTCCACGGCACGCGCTGCCAGCGCGACATTGTCGATGTCCACGGCTCATCCATTGCGTATCTTTTATTGTACATTGTAACGGCTGCCGTTTTTGCCGAGCTTGTGGCTGCCCTATACCGGACGCTTTGGGCCTACACCACCCGCTATTGGGCCCGACACCACAGCAGGGCCGGTGCAGCGAGACCGGTGCACAATGTGTAGTGTGGCCAGTGACCACGCCTGTCCCATTGAATACATCGTAATTCTATTACATACTGCATGCCCGCTATACAAAGGTGACCAGGAGAAACACAAACGCGAGGATGACAGCAAATATCTTGATGATGAGCCAGCGGTTGGACGAGATGCTGGCGTAGTATTTGAGCAGCTCGGTCTGCGCCGCGCCAATGTTGGCATCAATGCTCTCGACATTGGCGTCGATTCGCTGTACCACGTCGCGTTGCTCCGACACCATGTGCGCTAGCTGCTGGAAGATTGAACCCAGCTCGGAAATGGTTGACTCGATCGAGCTGATGGCCTCAGATCGACCGTCCATGTATGCAGACTGATTTGGCTGCATCAGCAGCATCTGTGAGCTGGATGCCTCATCCATGTCAGGCAGCGACAGCGCAACAAAGTCTTCGTCTGCAGCGGCCGCTGCCCGGGCGCCCGGCGCCGGACGCTCTGTTTGGTATAGCGGTGAATCTACAAGGCCAGCTGGGTCATTCCGGCGCCGATTGCGCACGCCTAGTTAATGCCAGGTTAAGTACGTGCTTGTGTAAGTATGCTGCTAAGGCCACGGCCCGAAGCTTACCTGTGGGCGTGAACGCCATGCTGCCAGCTGCGGCGGCAGCCGGGCCAATAAACTGTTCCTTGCGGCTGCCAGACTCCTTCAGGCTCTCGCTGCGCAGCTCCAGCACGTCTTTGAATGCCGTTGACGTGGTGGCCAGCTGTGACTGCAGCGACAACACCACGTTGGAATGGTGCTCGGTTACCTGCTGCCCACCGCCGTTCTGCTGCCGCTGCAACTGTTGTAGCGACATAATCTTGCCGTTAATAGTGGCTATGCGCTGCTTCACTTGTGTTGTGAGTGCGTTTATCTCGTTGGTCTTGTCGTCAAATATAGTCTTGCCACGGGCCACTATTGCCGAGAACGGGCGGTGCATTAGCGGGTGCTGGATAGGGCCGAGCAGCGGGGGCTGCCGCCGGTCATTAGTCGGGCTACTTACGTGTTGCTAGCTGTTCAAGGAGAAGCGCTGTGCTCTGAATGTCCTTGCCGATGGCAGCTGCATGCTTTGCAAAATCGCCAAAGGATGCACTCTGCGGATGCCGGGACTTGACCAGCGGTGTTTGCTGGCGCTTGCGGAGCGCGGTTACCAGCGACCGATACTCGGCAGTTCTGTCGCGAAGCGTTTTTGCTTTGGCCGCGGACATTGCACGCACATCCGCTGTCGAATTCAGATTTAGAGAGAAGAAGCCCACAAAGAGCTCTTGGCTGGCCAAGCAAGAAAAGATTTATAAAATTCAATGCGCAAAGAGCAGAATAACAATAGGAAGAGGGTTGGTTAGGGATCCGCGCGGCGGCGCGGGCGCGTGCGCGGCGGCTGTGGGTCGGCGTGTGGGTGGCGGTATGGGTGGTGCATGTGGGCGCCGTGGGGTGCCGATGCCATCGGGCCACCGGCCGGCTGTCGGTGCTGGGCAGCAGC
Source organism: Coemansia sp. RSA 2708 (assembly GCA_027575305.1). Taxonomy (NCBI): domain Eukaryota; kingdom Fungi; phylum Kickxellomycota; class Kickxellomycetes; order Kickxellales; family Kickxellaceae; genus Coemansia; species Coemansia sp. RSA 2708. The sequence continues at coordinate 6,054 of JANBOZ010000015.1, forward strand.
CATTGGCTCGGAGCCCTGCGCCAGCGTCCCCGGCGGGGCTGCCGGCGGCGCGGCGGCTCCGGTGTAGGGCTGCTGTTGCGGCTGTGTGGGGTAGGCGTAGTGCGGCTGTGCCGCCGCGTCAGCATCGGACGCAGCAGCGGCGGCAGCGGCAGCGGTTGGGCTGCGCTCGGTGCACCAGTCACGGTGGCCCTCTTGCCACGCGCTGCTTTGGCACTGCTTGCTGCAGTACTTTGCCTTGCGGCAGCGGCGGCACTTGGCAAACTCGTTGGGGTGTGACTCCCAGCGCTGGCATTTGAGATGTGCGCACTGGCGGCAGTTGTTGCGCGCCTCGTCACGGCGGCAGCTGTTGCGCATGACAATCGACGACCAGTACACCATGTCAGACGGAAACGCTTTCTGCGCCGTGAATTTTTCAACCACGGCAAACACATCCACTGCTGCGCCCGGCCGCCGGCGCACTGGCGGAATGCTGGCCGCCGTGTTGGCTTGCGCGGCACTCCACGCCGCCTGCACTGCGTCGGCCAGGTCGTCGGCGCTGGCGTACTCGGCGCCAGGCGTGCCACGGGGGCCGCGCACCTGCGTGTGCAGCAGCGGGCATTCGTGCAGCAGCTGGCGCTGAGAAGGCGTCTTGCTGAGATACGCCAGCAGCTGCAGCGTCAGCACCACGTCGTCATGGCGGTACATAACGTGGCCGATAGCATGAAGCCGTCGCCGGGCCGCGTCGTATTCCCCTTGCAGGCGTTCTTGCTCGCTGTACATGTACGCATTGTTGGCAAACGGCAGGAACTGGCTGGGAATGGGCGCGGGCACGCTGGCGCCGGCGGCCGGCGCTGCCTCGGGGTATGCAACGTGCCGTGCCAACGGGTGCACGCCTTCGCCGATACGCCGGGCTTGCGGCCGTGCGGTTGATACTGCCACCGGCGCGGCGCCCGACACGGCAGCCACAGCGGCAGCGGCAGCCGCCTGGGCACTGCTGCGCGCGGCCGCCGACGACGCGCGAGGAGGTGCTGCGCCGGTGCTGTTGTTGGCACCTGACGCCAAAATGTGTCCTGAAACGACCATGTTGGATGGGTCGCCGACATCGGTGTGGTCGTCAGCCGCTGGCGACCCCAAGTCGCTGGCAAAGTCCATTAGCTTGGCCAGCGGCATCCGCTCGCTCTGCGCGCTCATGGCTTCGCGCAGCTGCTGTTCGAGGCGTGTAAACTCGGCGCTAAGCAGATACGCATGCAGGATCTCTACGAGTATCGGCACCGCGCCGACCTGCACCACACGCTGCCGAATCTCGGCGGTGCCGCGGACGCCCACGTTGACCACACACTGGAACGCCATCGTCCACTTCCAGTTGTGCAGAGTATCGTCGGTCACACGTGTGGTGCGTAGAATCCGCACCAGGCGCTCCAGGCCGCCGTCGGTGGTCAGAATTTCGCGGATGCGCGCTGACGACGACGTCAGATAGTTGAGGTGCGATAGCGAGTTGACCAGCGGCAGGTCGGCCGTGCAGTCCAGCGCGCGCCGGTCGTATAGCGCCGATGTGATGGACACGCAGGCCTTGTTGGCTGCCGGAAAGTGAAAATTTGACTCGCGCATGGCAAGGGCGTGCTAGGAGTTAGATCCCTTGGGTGGATGCAATAGAAAAAAAAGAAAGCGAGGCCGCGCGTGCTGAGCAAAGAAAAGGGGGAAAGGGGCCCTTCCTCTAGTTGGCTGCGAAGGGTAGTGCTCGCTATATGTGCGGTAGAGAATGCCGCCGCGGCGCTAGACTGCGTCTCCGGCGGGAACGCCCGGGCACGGCTGCAATGTAGTGCAGTCCTGCCCAAGCGCAGCGTCGGAGGGAACGCGACTTGCAGGCGCGGAATTCAGCGTAAAGTCTCCGGAGTCGCGCAAAGGCGCAAGTCAGGCGACAATTGGCGGTGCTGGCTGGAATGGCCCCGTTGCTGCCCAAAAAGCAAGCACAGAGTCAGAATATGACGGACGTGTACAATAAACCGTCGAAGAAACCGCAGCGAGGGAGTGGAAAGAAGCAAAGAGCCGTGCGCGATTTCAGGCCGCCCGCAAATGCAGAACAACGTTGAGAAAAAAGAATTAATAGGTGCTTGGAGAAAGAGAAAAGAGCACGCAAAGATGGGGGGCGGGCGGCGTTGCGCAAATGGGGAAGCCGCCGCCCCCGCCCACTTTGCGCGCGCCGCCTGGCAGGGCGCCGTCTGCACAGCTGCAGCCTGGCCGCCGAGCGCAATTCTGCGTCTAACAGAGGGGAGTCGGCACCCGCGGATCCGGCTGCCCATCACAGACACAGCGCAGATGTGCCATAACGCACACCGCGCCTGCGCTGCCGCTGATAATCGCTCCCCGGCCCAGTCCGCCGCCGCCTGTTCACCAATCGCCTTTCTGCCGCCAAACCTGCTCTTGCCCGGACCCGCTCACTCCCAATGCACCCGAGTGCCTGCGCGTTGCCCGTCGACGCTGCTACCATCGCAGAAATTGAACGGAGGATTCTCGAGCCGCGTCCATCGCCGCAGGTGAGTCCCTTGCTGGCGCGGCATTCCATTTGCCAGCGCTCCCTCCGACAATGCATCGGCGTGCATACATTAAAATTGGAAGGACCAGCCTGGGGGAGGGCTAGTCACATGCGCCGCCCCTGCCTGCCCACCAGCACCCACCAAAAGCAGTCTTTACCAGAGGGCACATATCTGAATTGTACCGTCCATGTAGGCTCCGGCTCTGCGCGCCGCACGCCGCCGCTTCCTGGAGCTGCACGAACTACTGGCCGCCGGCCAGAGCCGCGGCGGGCCCAAGGCCCAGCGGGTACGTATCTACCGTGTGCACACATCTGCCGATAGCAACGACCGAAAGCGGCTGCTCATGGCTGCTGCTACGCCCATGCTCGATGTAGGATCTGCTAGTCAGCCAAGCACGCGCGCTGCGGCTGCCCGAAACAGGCTTGGTGTTGGATACTGGCATCGGCCGGCTGGCTGCTCACAGCGCCGGCTCGCCCACGCCTGGCAACGTCGGCATCTGTATCGAGGACAAGCGCGCTGCAGTTGCCCGTATGCCTGGGCTCTCGTTGCTACCTAGCGGGCCCTGTGAGCAGGATGTAGTGAGCGCGCAGTGTGCTCTACTTTCGGCACACGCTCAGTGCATTGGCGAGCTGACCGCTGAAGCGGAGCTGCTAGCCGCACTGGGCGGCCACGCTGCCGACCATCCCATCTATAGCGTGGCTCGCGGCCTTGAGCGGTACTTTGGCGGGCTCATCGACAGCCTTTCGCTGAAGCTGCAGATCATTGCCGCCGAGATGTACCACACGTTGTACCCGCCTGAGGTCCTGCAGGCTGCCGAGCAGCTTCGTTTCGTACTCTGCGCCCGCGAGGCCGAGCTGGCCAAGGAACAGAGCACGCTCGACGAGCGCCTAGCCATCTACCGCGACGCCGGCAGCGAGTTCCAGGAAATCGCCTCGGCGTATTCGGCGGTGCTTCGTGATGCCGACCAGATTCGCCGCGACATTGCGCGCGTGTCACAACTGTAGCCGGTTTGTTGTGAACACAGACGCCGATCGCCCGAATCAGTCCAGCGCATCCCATATCCAGGCGCATTAGCTCGGCTGGATACAGATTCCCATCTGCTATCCCGTCGCTATGGCTGCCACAACACCAGCCCCCCTTTCTTAGCTATTCATTACACACCAACAACGTACCAGCACCCACGCGCACACAGGATGGCCAAGATCTACGAAGCGACGGTTACTGCGCCGGTCAACATCGCAGTCATCAAGTACTGGGGCAAGCGCGATTCGGCGCTGATTCTGCCTACCAACTCGTCGCTGTCGGTGACGCTGTCGCAGGACCATCTCAGCACGCGTACAACCATCCGTGCGTCGCCCGAGTTTGCCGCCGATCGTCTGTGGCTCAACGGCGTCGAAGAGGATATTTCGGCATCCAAACGCCTGACCAACTGCATCACCACGGCGCGCAAGCTCCGCGCGGCGCTGGAGGAGCAGACTGCCGATGCGCCGCCAATGTCTGCGTGGGGACTGCACGTCTGCTCGGAGAACAACTTCCCTACTGCGGCTGGTCTGGCGTCGTCGGCCAGCGGCTATGCGGCGCTAGTGAGTGCGCTGGGCGCGCTATTTGAGCTGCCGCAGTCTGCGTCGGAGCTGTCGCGTGTTGCACGCGTCGGTAGCGGCTCGGCGTGCCGGTCCATGTTTGGCGGCTTTGTCGCGTGGCAGGCTGGCATCTCCGAGGATGGGTGCGACTCGCAGGCTGTGCAGGTAGCCGACCGTCAGCACTGGCCTGAGCTGCAGGCACTGGTTCTGGTGGTGTCAGACCAGAAGAAGGCCATTTCGTCGACCGCCGGCATGCAGACCACGGTCGAGACGTCGCAGCTGTTTGCCGAGCGCGTGCGCACCGTGGTTCCACAGCGCATGGAGGCGATGCAGAAAGCTATTGCTGCCCGCGACTTTGCCGCGTTTGCTGAAATCACCATGCAGGACTCGAACCAGTTCCACGCCGTGTGCCTGGACACGTACCCGCCTATCTCATACATGAATGACACCAGCCGTGCGATTGCCAGTCTTGTCCACGCCTTCAATACCGCTGTCGGCCGGGTGGCTGCTGCGTACACGTACGATGCCGGACCTAATGCCGTTATCTACGCGTTAAAGGACGACATGCGCGACATCGTCGAGCTGGTCACGCACTGCTTCCCGCGCCCTGACACAGTTCCAGCTGAGGCGTTCTATGCGGACCCGTTCGCAGTCTTTGGCACGGCCGACACTGTCGGCAATCGCATCGCCAAGTCCGAGGTTGCCCAGCTTGCGCACGCCGTCGGCAAGTTCCCTGCAGGATCGGTGCGGCGCATCATCCATACCGAAGTGGGTGATGGCCCGCGCGTGCAGCCCGCGTCGCAGAGCTTGCTCAACCCGGCAGGTATGCCGAAGCACGCACGCGAATAGATTTGGCAATGTGTACGGGCATCGATGGCTCGGTTTATACACCAAATAATAATTCTAGTAGATGCTTATTCGAGATCGAATAGTGCCTTGAGTTTTTCGTATGTGTAGAACGATACGGCAAACATGGGCACGACTTTCACATAGCCAATGGTCAGCCCGACAAAAAATCCGCGCACGCCGGCGGTGCGCCACACGTCCTGCACAATCTGGACGGCGCTGGCGCGGGTTGACGGGCTGTGCGCGCCAGCAATCTGCATTCGCCGCCGGATCAGCTCAAATGGGTATGATGCAGTCTGCGCGACGGCGCCCGAAATCCCGCCGGCGGCTAACTCGGCCCACGCCTTCAGCTCAGGCACCTTGCGGCGGCGGCCACGGCGGTTGCTTACTTGCTGCTTGCCGACGGGATCGGCCGCAATAGCCGCAAATCGTCCTCGGCCCAGCGATGTCAGATACTCGTGCGTCAAGAACGATACACCGCCGTAGGGCACAATTCCCATTAGGGTTAGCGGGAACCCGCGGAAGAAGTTTAGCACACCAAACCGATGGGCCGTTTCCTGGTAGATCATCTTGACCACATCACGCACGCGCTGAGCACGCGCGCCGCCAGTAGGCGTGATGTATGCCATGCGTACCCGGATCATATCTAGTGGGTAGCTTACCGATACGCTGATGACGCCGCACAGCGAGCCGGCAAGGAAGTTGCGCAGATTCTGGTCGCTGATCCGGCGGCCCAACGCCCGCTTGAGCTGTTCGTAGGACATAAATTTTATGGCTGCATAGGGGAATATCCTCGCCAGCTGCATCGAGTGGCCCTGGAATAGGCCGCGAATGCCATATTCGCGGTAAATCGCCGTGCCGGCTTTGAACAGCCCAAAGTGCGTGCCTGCGTATTTGGCAAAGTGGGCATTGTGGGTCTGGAACAGGATCTTTACGCGGTCCAGCGGCGCTACCATCGTTTTGGCGGTGCATCCGGCAATACCACCAATTATCATCGTCTTTACGACGTACTGTGAGCTTTTGGAGGATGTCTGGGGTACTAGCACGGGGCTAGCCGGCAGCTCCAGCGCGCCGCCGTCGGAGTGTGTGTAGGCGCTGTTTGATGCGTAATTGTGCGGGACATCCACGGCAGAACCCAGGCGCTTGTCCGCGATCGGCATGGCCATATAGCAGCGGCTGTCCAACAAACACTGACGAACGTCGTCGTCTCTGGGTCGGGAGCAGCTGTAGGCGACAAATTAAATTGAAAAAGTACAAATTGAAAAGTGAAAAAATGAAACGGAAACCTCAAAGGAACCTCCCACCAGTCAGAGGGGAGGCCAGGCACATGTCCCGTGGGAAATCGGCCCCACATACACGTGATTGTAAGGCGAGCTTAGGCGTTGCAGGCGTCGAACATCTCGACTGAGGCAGTGGCATTGCGGCCCTGGTACACGGTGCCGCCGCCGACCAACAGCAGGCAGCCATTGACAGTGGTGGCGGCGGCGTCCTGGCGCAGTGTGTACAGTGCCGGGGTGTGTTGCGGATTGGCCACAAATGCGCATGTGCGCGAGTCAAAGATATCCAGCGCTTTGCTGGCCTGTGTCCCGGATAGAAACACAATGTAGTCGCCAACAGCCTGCACCAGCGGATAGTCGCGCGGTACAGACAGCCGCTGCGGCTGGCTCCACCGCTGGTATTGTGCGTGGAACACATCGACACGGTCCATAACTGTTGTCAGCGCAGAGTTCGTGCTGTTCCCAAATACATGGCCGCCGCCCACGACAAACACGCCATTTGCTGCCGCACCGCCTGCGCCCCACCGCGGATATGGAAACACCGGCCCAGGGGCCAGACTGGCCGATGCTGAGGCTGCTGCAAAGACAAATGTCTGGTTGGATGCCTCAAAGTCGTTGAAGCGCTCGCCTGGACGGTTGTTCTGGTATCCTGATGTGTACAATCCAGAGCCGCTGCTGCGATCAGCCACTGCTAAACCCAGCTGCGGGTAGTTGGCGTCAAGCGATGTACTGTGCACGGCAAGCTTGGAGTCAACGTAATCTACAGCATTGCTCAGATACTGCAGGTCGCCCGAGAGCCCGCCCACGATGGCTGCGACGCTACCCAAGTCTAAGAAACGCGGCGCTGCGCGTGGCATACTCATTTGAAGTTGCAACCATTTTCCAGTTTCTGCATCGTAAACGTCGACCAGAGACATGGGCTTGAATGATGCGTCAAAGCCGCCGGCAAAGAGCGCGTAGCGGCCAGCCACCGACCCAGCGCCGATTTCAGACCGGGCAGCGGACAGCCGCGAAGCTGTCCACTTTTTGGCCTTGCGATCATAAATGTCCACCACGTCCGTGTACGAGCCGTTTTGCAACCGACCGCCAGCAAACAGTGCCAACTGGCCGACAGACGTGGCAGAAATCGACGACCGCGGTACAGATAGCATCGCGCCGGAAAACTTCCAGTCATAGATGTTATCAATGACGGTGGGTGCCGCAAGGCTTGCCATCGCCAACAGGCATATACCTGCAATGAACTTGAATAGAGACATGACTAAAACACCCTATGCAAAGTTTAGAAAAGGAGAGAGGGAGAGGTCGGTGAGGACTAGACAGATCTCGATTTATACACAACAAGCACTAACGCAGCACGCTTGAGGTGTAGCGCAGTAGCGCCGTTGGCCAAAAATAGCGTTTCTCTCGCGCAAGAATAGCACGGCACTTGGCGCACGGGCGACGCCGTGCAGTGTCCCGCCTCTAAATTTATCCCTGCGCGTGGCTCTGGTCATTCGGCCTACTTCTTTCCGAACAGATCCAGATAATCTGCCTTTTTGGCCTTGCTGGTGCGACCGGCCATGCCAGATGCTCTGGCTTTTGTGCGGATAGACTTTGACTTGCTCACACCGCCGCCGCTGGTGCGTGTGGCCGGCGTCGCGCGCTTGCTGGGCGCTGCCACCGCTACTGCAGCTGCTGTCACGCTTGGCGCTGCCCGGGTGACTTTCTTGAGCTCCTTCTGCTTCTTGGTAGGGCGTTTGACTGCCTTTGCCGACTTTCCCATGGCTGCGTGTGCGTGTGATGATGCGCTGAAAGACTGGATGTTCCCGATTGACAGAGATGGGCAAGCACGATTGCAGCCAATTAATTGCACCGAGGATGCGCGCAGCGCCAGATGGGCGGCCAGGTTATGGGCAGGCGCCCCGTGCAGGGTCCAGACCCACAGCGTTTGGCTGGCCATTGGCCGGGGGGCCGTCCCGATCCTGTGTCTGTCCTGCCGGGCGCACACGGCCGCTGGGCGGGTGCATGCGCCCTTCTTTTCTTCCAGCACCGCCGTTGATGGGGCGTGCGCCTTGTCTCTTTTCTCTGCCTGGGGCGTGTCTGTATTTTTGTACCTTTTTTGCATTTCTCTGCTTTTGCGGCTCTCGCCTGCTGTAGCCAACCAAACTCCGCTCGCATCGGCCTGGCCTGCCTCCAGCAGTAGCCGCCGCACTAGCCCCGCTTTGCCGCTTGCTTTCCTGCCAACCATGGGCGGCTGTCTGTCGCACGACTACAATGAGGAGGCCCTTCGCAGCGCCGAAATTGACCGTGAGCTGTCCGAAGAGCGGAATCGCCGCGCCGGCGAGGTCAAGCTGCTGTTGCTTGGCAGCGGCGAATCGGGCAAATCGACAATTGTTAAGCAGATGAAGATTATTCACCAGAACGGGTATACGCGCGAGGAGCTGGCGCTGTTCCGCATGACGATATACAAGAATGTGCTGGACTCGGCGCAGGAGCTGGTCGTCGGCATGCAGCGGTGCCAGCTGTTTCCTGCTGACGAGCGCAACCTGGAGTTTGTCAACAAAATAATGGAACTGAACATCGAGCAGAGCCTGGCCATCAACATTACGCAGGATTTTGTTGAGGGCATTGAGCACCTGTGGAAGGACCCAGTCATCGAGAAGCTGCTGGTGCGCACGAACAAGTTCTACCTGATGGACTCGGCGCCGTATTTCCTCAACAACATCCGGCGAATTGGCGACCCAAAGTACCTGCCTACCGAAGCCGACGTGCTGCGCGCGCGGTCCAAGACCACCGGGATCATCGAGACGCGCTTTATGATGAACAACACCAGCATCCACATGTTCGACGTGGGCGGTCAGCGCTCCGAGCGCAAAAAGTGGATCCATTGCTTTGAAAGCGTGACATCCATAATATTCTGCGTCGCACTGAGCGAGTACGACCAGGTACTGCTTGAGGAGTCGTCGCACAACCGCATGGACGAGAGTTTGGTGCTGTTTGATTCCATCATCAACAGCCGCTGGTTCCTGCGCACGTCAATCATCCTGTTCCTGAACAAGATTGACCTGTTTCGGAAGAAGATCGCCATTGTGCCCCTGAGCAACTACTATCCAGAGTACACTGGCGGCCCGTACACAACGCCTGCCGTGCGCTTCATTCTGTGGAAATTTTCGCAAACCAACCGCGCCAAGCTGCAGCTCTACCCCCACGTCACCCAGGCCACGGACACCAACAACATTCGCGTGGTGTTTGCGGCCGTCCGCGAGACGCTGCTGCAGAACGCTCTCCAGGAAAGCGGCATTTTGTGACCTTCGGCTCAGCGGAGCTACGCCTTAATACATAATTGCGGTATCCGGACCGGGAGCCGCACACTCGCAGCTGCAGCCGGCGCGCGATAGCTGTTTGTTTCTATAAATACTTAGTCGTTGTATTCCGGTTTCCGGTGTTGGGTGGGTAACTGAACAAACTAAACGCGCCTCTACCGCCGGCCGCTGCCCTTCTTGCGCCGCTCGCGCGCCTTGATTGCACGCAGGTCCTTCTTCATGCGCGAGTCGACCATCTTGTACCGGCCCTTGACGCCCCGGGGCCGGCCCTGCACGCCGCGATTGCCGTTGCGCGCCACCACCAGCGTAACCTTCTCTTTGGGTTTGGCTTTGGTTGCACGGTTGATCATCCGGTTGATGCTGCGCGCCTTCTCGGCCTCGGTCATGTCCTCGTTAGCAATAACCGTCTCGGCCTTCTTCTGGATGTTTGCCACGCGCTTCGCCGCCCGCATCTTCTTGCGCGCTTTTGCCTCGGCAACCTTCTTGATCGGCCGCGCATCCAGTGCCTTCAGCTTTTCGCGCAGCATGCGCACCGCCTCTTTGGTCACCGGCAGCGTCTGCTTGCTGTGCTGCCTCTCGTCATCCACAAACCATTCGGGAAGGCCGTTTGTGTCGTTGAATGTGTAGCGGTTAAAATGCCGGTCAACAAGACCGTCCTTTGTGGTCTTGCGGTTGGCCAGATCGCGTATCATGGTCATTGCCTCGGGTGTCGCTAGGTCATAGTCAGCCTGGCGCTCTTCGTCCTGGAGCTCAATGTCGTTGGGGTCGCCGTCGTCTTCGTCGGCTGACGCCACGGCAAAGCTATCGTCACTGTCGCTGGCGCCGTCCGCGCCGTCCTCAATAGCATCATGCTTGCGCTTGCGGCGGCTGGCTTTGGAGGCTGCCTCGCTTTCGCCGTCGATCTCCATTTCCGAGCCGCTCGTTTCGTCGTCGGTGATGTCGTCCAGGCCGACGCCGCCGACGCCCTTGAACACGGGCTGGTCAAACCACATCGCTGCACGCCCAGCCAGCGCCACATCGCTCTTGGCGCTGGCTTTTCCCTTGTGCATCTTCTTGCTCTGTTTTGCCGCCCGCATCATGCCGCGGATCTCTTCGTCCTCGTCGCTATCGGCGGCGTCAGAGTCCGACGCCGCATCGGATGCCATGTCCGAGTCCGACTTGTCCTCGTCAAACCCGTGGAATTCGTCCTCAGCAGAGCGCTTCTTCTTGATGTCGTACTTTGAATCTCGCTCGCGCTTGAGCTCGACAAACTCCGAATACATGTGGTCCATCTCGCGTTCCAGCTGCTGAAGGCGTGCGTGGTCATCATCGTGGTCAGCGGTGCTGCGGTTGTCGGCATCCGGCTCCTCTTCATCATCAGAGCGCGCAGGGCGGGCGCCTAGTCTCACCAGCGTCTCATCGGCCAAGTCCTTCTCGATGTCAATGGTTTCCATATCAACCTGATCCAATTCCGCCCCCGCCGCGCCCTTGGCTTTCACCGACGGCCCAAACAAGTCCCCACCGTTGTCCTGCTCCATGCCAATATCGGCCGGCGTGGTCATGTTCAGATGCATGTTTACGAGCTGACGCTGGCGCTTTGCATTCAAACGCCGGCGCTCCTTGCGCAGCCGTTTTGCCTCGCTGGCCACTAGTGCGTCGAGTTCGCCCTCCACGTCGCTGCCGTCTTCGCCGTCTTCATTTTCCACCTTGGGCTGCTCTTCGGCCTTCTCCAGCTGGAACCGCTCGCGCAGACCGGCACGCCACTTCATCAAGATACGAAAGTCTTTCTTGCCCAACACCTTGAGGTCTTTGCACGACAGCAGAATGTCTTCGGTCGTCTCTGGGAGCTTGGCTGCCTCGAGCGCCTCGGCGGACTCGAAGGTCATCTCATTGGCGCTGCCCAGCGTGCCCACCGGGTCGCGGCTTCTGATAAACTCCATCACGTCAATGCGCTTGTGCTGCGTGTAGTCGCCGTCCTCGTAACCCTCGCGGTGCCGCCGCTTCTTCTTGGTATCAGGCGCAAATATGTCGGTCGATGTCTGCGCCTTGTTCAGCATCAGGTCCTCGAAGACGTACTTTGCGTCAAGGAATCGCGGGTCAATTTTCTTTGGCGCAATGTAGTCCTGACACACAACAAAGATCTCGGCTGACACGTTTCGCGACGACGGCGGCTTGGTGGCCTCGACCTTGCGGAACAGCTGGTTGAACACCCAGATCAGACTGTTGTAGTCCTTGGAGCGGAACACCTTGGTGACAAATGTGCCACCCTTGATAAGGAACTCGGTTGCCAGCTTCAGCGACATCAGCACCAGCTCGGTCTGCGAGTATGCGTCGTGCACCCAGTTGGAGCCGACGTTTGGCGCGCCATCATGAAGCACCACATCGGCCTTCCACGTCTTCATCTCCTGGCGCAGCCGGTTGCGACACTTGTCCGTCAAGATGTCTTCGGCAAACGTGATCACATTGGGAATCGGCTTGATTGGAACCAAATCGACACCAATAACGAGGCTCTTGACCGGCATGTACTTTTGTGCAACCTGGAGCCAGCCGCCAGGTGCCGCGCAGAGATCGATGAGCACGCGAGACGAGCCCAAAAAGTTGTACTTCTTGTTCAGCTGAATGAGCTTGAACGCCGAGCGGGCACGGTAGCCCTGCTCCTTGGCAAGGTGGTAGTACTTGTCGAGGCGCCCCTTGCCACTCTTCTTCTGGAAGCCCATCCTTTGCGAAACTATGAGCCTACCGGGAGTGCGTTCAGGTATACAAATAAATGGAGACTGCCAAATTCGCAGAAACGACCCAGGTCAAAGGGAAAAAATTTAAGATGGTTTTCTCTAAAAAAAAAGCGTGATTTGAATTTCGGTAATCCCTGAGCAGATCACGCTCATCAATACAGTCTCCTCAAGACTGTATTGTGCAGACCAAGGCAGCTCCTAAACAACAGCACCACCATCCTAGGTTCCCTATCCAAACTGAAATGGTCGGTCTCATGTCATGTTAGGAAAAAGTTAAAAAAAAGTTAAACACCCCTTGGCCGTGCGGTTGCCCCTGCGCATATCCATGCTCACGAGGCAAAGCAGGATCCCCTCACCAGCCGAGGGCGCGAAAAGCAAGGCTAGCAGCAAGTCGTGCCCTGGCTAGCGCTCCTCTGTGTATCGTTGATGTTGATGTTCCCGTCGGCGGCCGCGTGCTCCTGCTGGCCGGCAGAGTCCAGCAGACGCTTCTTGATGTCGCTAGCCAGCTCCAAGAACGCCTCTTCGACATTGATGTTAGACTTTGCGCTCGTTTCTTTGAACTGGATGTTGAACTTGTCTGCCAACTCCTGGCCCATGATTTTGGAAACCGCCCGGCGCTCCTCAATGTCGCACTTGTTGCCAATGAGTATCTTGTTGACACCCTCGCTTGCGTGCTGCTCCACATTCATATACCAGTTCTCAATGTTGTTGAATGACCGCTCGTCGGTCACGTCGTACACAAGCAGAATGCCCATAGCGCCGCGGTAATACGCCGTGGTTATTGTGCGGAACCGTTCTTGGCCGGCTGTGTCCCACTACACATAAACAAAGCACGTTAGAAATACGGGCCGGCCGGCTTGGGGTTGGCGTCCCCCGGTGTAGTGGCTATGTCTCCACGGAGCACCTTGGGCGGGCAATACGTACGATTTGCAGCTTAATGCGCTTTCCATCCAATTCGATAGTGCGGATTTTAAAGTCGATGCCGATGGTCGTGATGAACGAAGGCGTGAACTGGTCGTCCGAAAAGCGTAGCAACAGACAACTCTTGCCGACACCTACAAACACAGCAGGCACGCACGCACGCAGCGGTCTCAGCAGCAGAGTTTCGAGGTGGTAGACACTGCATCCGGGAAAAGGGCAAATGCCCAGGCACAGCCAAGTGCACTAGCGCCGGATGTGCCCCAGTTCGAGGGGAAGGCACTTACCCGAATCGCCGATGAGCAGCAGCTTCATCAGGTAGTCATAGCTGGTGTTTTTCTGCGAAGCAGCCATAATGAAGCTATTCCTCTGAGCAAATTTATCGGCTAGTGAACAAGTGGGAGAAAAGTGCAAAAATAGAAAAAGTGCAAAGACAAAGATGGCTGCCAGCCGCGTTTCTCGGTTTGGCACTGGTATGCATGCTTTGCACCTCCCTGACTCAGTTTGGTCTGCTTTTGGTCTGCTTATCTTTGCTCCATTTGTTGCCAATGACAGGAACAAAGCCTGATGGAATTCCAGGAAGCCTCATTGCGCTGCTAGTCGTTAGCGTGGTCGTTGGTCTGCTAGCAATTGTGTGGTGCTTCCTTACGACCTGCGTCGGAAGGGAAGCCCTGCTGCATCTCCGTCACTGGCTGAGGCAGCGACAACAGGCCGCCTCGCAGCGCCAGGGGTGGACGCCGCTCCCACAGCACCACCAGGACGTCGACGATAGTCACTATTGATCTTCCAGTAAATATACACTTTATTCACGCCTGCAGACGCTATTCGGCGGCTCCAGGGAGCCCATAGCTCAGTCAGTTGGCCGACTCGAGCGCGGCAATATCGCGGCGAAGCATGGCAATCTCGGTTTCGGCTGTGCGCACACGCTCTCGGTACTCGTTGTGCTTGCTGGTCACTTGACCGACGGCCGTTTCCAGCCGTTTGCACTCGGCAGCCTCGGACTCGATGCTGAATACCTGGTTCCCCGACGCCTTGAGCGGGATCTCGGGCCCATCAGCACCCTTGGTCAACATTTCAAAAAACTCTTCGGTGGGCTCGCTAAAAATGAGCTCGTCGTAGAAGAAGTTGTTCACAGGCTTCCCCTTGGGCCACGTCTGGCCCATGGTATCCGGTGGATACAGCTTCAGCATGTGGTACAGCGAAATCGGCTTCTCGCCCGACGCCGGTGGAAAGAAAATTTTGGTGATGATTTCAAACTCGCCCCACCCCGTCTCCGTCACCTCATACGGCGGGCTCTTGAACGCGCGGTTGTTGTTGACAAATGTCTCATGCAACTTGAACTCAACTTTGTGGATAAAGTACGAAATATCCTGCCCGTTTGGCCCCCGCAGAAATATCGTCCACTTGTGCGTGTGATCAGTCTTGCGCGTCAGCAGCTCAGTCGCAATGTTGCCGTACATGATCGGCTTGCTGATGACCACGCCCTTCATTCGCTTTCCCGACTTCATGCTGCTATGGCGCTCGGCAAAGACAGTGGTCTGGGAGGAAATGTCTGGACACAGAGAAGAAAGAGAGTGTGCAATCAGCGGCATCACTCACTCGTCCAAACACTAGTAGTCTGATAAATATGCGTGCCAGTACCGCAGGCAGTTACGTGTATAGTCACGTGCGGGAAGCCCGCCAGAGTTTGGGATTGCAGCACTATGGCTGCCGCGCAGCTCAGCAGCTATCTTGCAGAGCACTTTAATTAGCACAGATAAGCAAAAGCTGGCACTACAAAGCCCTGTCAATAAGGTAGTTGCTCGCCTTGTTCACGTCATAGTCGTACATTTCTAAAGCATGGATAGCCTGAGGCCGGCTGAATCCCATGCTTAGCAGCGTGTTCAGCTGCTCGACATGGTCGGTCGACTCTGATGACCCCGGGGCGTTGGGTCCGTCTGCATAGTCAAACTCGGTAAACGCAGATGGCTTTGGCGGAAGTGCGGGGGGCTGGGCATCTTGCGGGTCCTGGGTTCTGCGTGGCGGGACCGGGGGTGGACCCGTAGACGCGCCAAGTGCCGATGGCCCGGCGTTTGTCGATAGCGGCTTCCACTCATCAGGCTTGGGGGGTAGCGCTGGACGCAACGGTATGGTGTCGGGGTTAGAATGTGACAAGTTGTTTGCTGGTGGTCCGAGCCCAAACGAAGTGGAAAACCGGCTGTTATACCCCGGAGACGACGGACCGGGTCGGATGGGAACCGAAGAATGAAACATCGGCTGCATCGGTATCTGTGGGCGCTGCTGCTGTGGCCGGTAAAGTGGCAGCTCAACCATGCTTTGGAACCCCAGGCCGGCGTTGGTCCCGGCTCCAGGAGAAAAGGCCGGCATTGCGCCCGTTTGGAGTGGCTGGTTAGACGATGGGCGCATAGCAAAGCTTGGCGGGACATTGGTTGGCCGCTGCATTTGATCCGCCATCGACATTGGCGGCCGATGGGTCTCTGTAGGCTTTACTGGGGAGTGCGGATGCGGTCCCGCTGGATAATGTGTTGGATCTGGGCGTTGGAGCGGCTGGTTGGACACGGCTGGACTGGTGCCTGGGCTTACCGAAGCAACAGCATCAGCAGCAGTAGCAGTACCGGGCGCCATTAGTGTTGTTTGTGGATATGCAGCTGCGGCGGAGATTGGTCCTCCGCTTGAGTGTGCAATGGGAACCCCTGGGCCTGCTGAATGCGGCCGCTCCACCTGCGGTGTCGGAACAGCCACCAAATTGCTGGCGGGGGTTTCGGATAAAGCGTCGGCCTGTGTGCTGTGCTGCTCGAGTGGCGAGGCCGCTACATCAACCGACGCGCTGCTCTGAAGCCTACTAACGCCGCCCTCGCTGCTAGGTTTGAGCAGTTGGCTGTTGCCACCGCTGCTCGCTGACGTGCCACTCCGTTCTGGCTCCTTTCCCTTGTGGCGGTATTTGCGAGACGCAATCAGGTCGACCATTGACAACTGCTGCTGGGCCTGTTTGAGCATGTTGAATTGGTCTTCTTGCTTCTGCTTGGCAATTTCCTTCATGATTTTCTTCTCGAGCGAGTAGTCGTACTTTGGAATGCGGGTGATTGGCCGGAAGTCGCCGATTGACTCGAACGGAAAGGAGACAGGCGCAGGAAGCTTGAAGGGGAGCTCGAATTTGAGCTTCACGCCCTGAACAAGCTCGCTCATCTCTGCCAAACACGTAGCTGTCGTGCACTCTGTATACAATCGCAAGCAAGAGCAGAGCACACTCTCAACGTCGAATGAACAAAAGCAAAAGTGAATAAAAGAGCAGGGCGAGGGGGGCGGGGCGGAATTTACAGAGCTGAAGGCGCAGCTGGTCCCTCTGGGTGGGAGACAGCAGGCGAAAAGGCCCACAACTGCTGTCACGTGCGCGCAGACGATCCGCATTTGTCGCTCCCACAAATTCAGTGGCCAGAGCTTCGGCAGCACCTCTGGGCGCGTTCTAGCCAACGCCCAGTGTTGGCGCGCTGGTCACAGGTTTGGGTTATATTCTCATGCTCAGCAGCACGGATGTCCGACAGTACAGATGGGGTCACTGGAGCCTTTCCAGCGGCTGTCTGGCCGCTAAACAGAAGCGAGGCGGCTATCGGCTACATTGCGCCGGATTCGCTGGGGCTTGGAACTTCCGGCTGCCTGCTTCCAGTCTTGCCGGCGCCAGAGAGCAGTGAATCGCCGACCACGCGGCTCCGCTGGCATGCTGCATCAGTGCTTCCTAGCCGGCATGTGCAAAGATGGTTTGTCGAGCCGTGGGCGCCGGTCGTGCTGCGTCCGGCAACACGCGTTCCGGGGTTTCTAAAGCCGGGCCAAGAACTTGCCTACTATGCCATGGTTGACCAGTTTCGGAAGGTCTGCAGTGATATTGACGTTTCTCACGAGCTGATTGCGCAGGCATTCAAAGAGGCAGCGGCCGACAATGTCTGGGACGATCGGGCTCCGGCGAAAGGCAACGCTGTTGCGTGCTGCCGGCCAGCGCTGGCTGATGAGCAAAAAACGGATTATTTAGACTACAGCGTTGGCCCGGATGTGACGGCTACGCTCCGGCACCGGCAGGATATTAGGGCGCATGCCGGATTCGACAAGCGAAGAGTGGATCGCGAGCTTAAATGGTCGTCCCACCGCGAGTGGGCTGTTTATGCGGGCGGCGAGTGCAGCAACGAGCTTTGGGCGTTGCCATTGCCTTCTGCCGAAGACAATACGCTGCGGGAATATGGCGTGTGGCCGCAGGAGGACACTGGTCGATCGGTATCCGATGTAGAAACGGGTTCGTGCATGGAGTTTACTACTCAAATCCGCCAGATTCTGG
>JANBOZ010000016.1:0-23092 GCA_027575305.1 Coemansia sp. RSA 2708
GCTAGAGCCAAGCACGGGCCTGATAGAACACAAACCAGTACCCAGCGCCCAGCGCAGTCCCCGACAGCAGCTCGGCCGCGCCGTGGAAGTAGCGTGCGGTGGCAAACAGCATGAACACCCACACGGCAACCAGAGCCAGCGTCGCCGCCAGCACGGCGCGGCGGACGGCGGCCAGCGCCGGCGGCTGGCGAGGGACAGTAACCGCCGCCGCCGCCGCCAGCAACGGCGCCACGGCCTCTTCGGCCAGGAACAGCGCCGAATGCAGCAGAAGGAAGCAGTGGCCAGAGATGTCGTGGCCGCCGGTCCAGCGGCCACCGGCGGATCGGCAGGCGTGCAGCGAGGACAGAGCGGCGACGGCGGCGTCGGGGGCGGGCGGCTGGCACTCGCCGCCGGTGCGCACAAAGACGCGGTCAAAGAGCGGCGGGCCAAAGAACCAGCGCGCCATGGCCAGCCAATAGAGCGTGGCCAGCGCATAGCGCAGCGCGGCGGCGGCGGAGGCGGCGGGCGTGCGTGTCGGGGCGCGCACGGCGGCAGCGGCGGCAAACAGCGCGGACGTCCAGGCCCAAGCGACCTTGGCGCCGTGCGTGTTGAGCACGCTGCGCTTGGCGGCCCACCACGGGGCGGCGTCGGGGGAGCGGGCGGCAAAGCCGAGCGCAATGACGGCCAGCAGCGGCGCCAGCACAAGCGCGGCGGCGCGGGAACGGGCTGTGGAATTCTGCATGGCAAACTCGGAAGAGACAAAGAGAGAATGGCCGCGCCAAGGCGGCGCCGGCGCTGAAATCGGCGAGCCGAGCCGGCGCACGCGGCGCGCCACGTGGGCGGCCGGCGAGTGATCGGGTGATTGCCCGCGCGCCGGAGTCCGAGAATAGGCGAGCCGCGTGCGCCGGGGGAGCGCTGCGGCGATCGCTCCCTGCCTTGGCCCCGCGAGGCGCTGCGGCATTTTGCGGCTCATATAACAAGGCCGCGCCGTCCGCGCCTCCGCGCCGCATGGGCGCTTTCTCTTCCCAGCCCTCCTTTTCCCCTGGCCCGCCAAAGACTCCTCCCGCACCATGGCCTCCCCGCAGCCCGACCCGCAGCTCGCGCCGGCGCTGGCGCAGTGGTCCGTCGACGACGTGTGCCGCTGGGCGCAGGCGCAGCCGCTGATAGCCGCCGTGGCGCCGGTGCTGCGCGACCACGCCGTCGACGGCCACGTCCTGGTCAACTACGTCACCAACGCCGTGCTGGCCGACGAGCTGGGCATTGCCGCGTTCGGCACGCGCGTCCACGTCCTCGAGGCCATCGAGGCGCTGCGGTGGAGCCACGGCATCCGCGCGCGCCCGCCGCCGCCGCGCGCGTCGCACAGCCCGCGCCTGTCCAGCTCGCCCGAGTCGGCGCCGTCGTCCAAGGACGAGTCGCCCGACATCGACGGCGCCGCGCCGTCCAAGCGCTCGGCCTCGCGCATTGCCGACGCCGAGAAGAAGCGCCAGAAGCGCGCCGCGCTCAAGAAGAACCCCGTGCTGTACGCCGAGTACCTGCAGAAGGAGCGCGAGCGCAACGCCCGCCGCCGCGCGCGCCTGCGTGCCGAGCGCGGCCGCTCCGACTCGGGCGGCGCGCCCAACGATGCGCCCAGCGACGCTGCGTCCAAGCACGCCCCCGGCAGTAGCGCAAATGACTTTGCGCACGCCACCGCTGCGCCGCCCGCCTACGCCCCGTACGCCGCCGATCCGCTGCCCAAGCAGGCCGTCTACATCCGCCACCCGCTGCAGCCGCCGCCCCACAACCTGCGCCGCGGCCCCGACGCTGCGCACCCCGACGCCCACGTCGCCTAACCCATACACGTATCAATTAGCTCATAGCTGTAAATATACCCCAGCCTTATCGCCGCCGCGCCGGTTACCCCCGCCTTTGCCTTTGTAACCCTGGCCGGCGATCCCCCCTCAATTTCTGCGCTCCCCCGCGCTCTCACACTCGCCGTGCCCGGTGATCGGCAGAATCCCGCATGCCCGCCGGCGCTGCAGCCCCGAACCCGGCCTGCCCCCATCCCGGATGCGTGGGGCTGGCCGGGGGCTGCCCGCGCCATGCCGGCGGGCTGCCCCCCGGCCGCCGCCAACGTTGACTACCTGCTTTTACTGGGTGGAATTAAAGTATTCTATGTAATAATCACGCCCGGCCGGGTCATCGGCTCAAACAGCACCAGAAACCCCGCCAGCCCGGCCCCAAACGCCAGCCAGATAAAGTACTTGTGCCCCGGATGCTGCGCCGCCTTCGACACGTCCGGCAGGCCCTGCACGTTGCAGAACACATGTGCGGCTATCGGGCCCGCGATGCTCCTGGTGCGCACGAACAGCCCCGCCGCAATCCACCCAAACACCGTCGTGTACGCCAGCTGCACCAGCGTGCCCAGGGCCACCGCCGCCAGCGAGCCCTCGCCACGGGCGTACAGCGACCCCGCCCGGTGCACGTGCGCGACGCCAAAGATGACCGGCGATGCAAACACGCACAGCGCTGTCGACAGCCCGGCCGCCGCCCACAGCGGCACCACCGCCGCCCGGAACACCAGCTCCTCGGCGACCGGCCCCACCACGTAGTTGCGCATCCACGTCGGCTGGTTCCACAGTGTCGCCGGCACGCGCCGCACGTCGTCCCACGCAATGCCGCCCTCCAGATGCCCCACCACCAGCGGCCCCAGGAACAGCACGCCCATCAGCACCAGCGACACAATCAGCGACGGCAGCGCCATGTGCACGTCGAGTCCGAGCTGCGCGGCGATACGTGACTTTGCATCCGCCTTGTCGTCCTGCCAGCGCCAGAGCACCGCGCCCGTGGCCACCAGCGACAGCGCCGTCGACAGCGTGACCCCGCGCATCCGCTGCTTGATAATGTGCGGGTGGTCGCGGTCGTGTATGGTCGCCGAAGCTGCCGGGAACAGCGCCATGAATATGTAGATGCTGGCCACAAACAGCACGCCGTGGCCCAGCGACAGCAGCACGGCCAGCGTGCCGGGCTCCATTTCTAACAGCAGTTAACGGGGAAAAAATACACAGAAAGTTGCTGCTCTCTAGCGCCAGACGATCGTCGCGCGGCCTCAATGCCTCCCCGCTTGCTGGTTTACCCACGCAGTATGGGATGTTGCTTTATTGTGCCTATAAACTTTTTCTCTACTCGGCAAAGCGCCGCGTCCCGCTGGCGTACTGCGGGTCCGCCTCGAGCACGGTGCGGTTGTGCGCAAACATCCGGTTCAGCACGCCCTGTCGCTGCATCACGCCAAGCTCCGTCTGCGCCTCGCTCAGCGCCCCCTCGATCGCCACCGCGTCCGTCAGCCTGCTCGCCGCGTGGAACCGGTCGCGCGTGCGCCGGTAAAAGTACTTGCGGAAGTTGTACGTCTCAAACTGCTGCGCTGCCCGCAGCGAGCTGCGGTACAGGCGAATTACCTCAGCGCGTCCTACGCTCATTTTCTGCTGACTGCTCTCTAATGCGCTTACTAAATACTGGTGCTTGGAGAGAAATTGAGCAGCATAAAAAGAGAAGCATCTGCCGCTGGCTGGGGCGCACCGACACGCCAACGCCGAATCAGCGGATCACCGGCGGTAAAAAGTTAAAAAAGATAAAAATTGTAGCACCTCTAAGTTTCGATCTTAGGACCTCGGGGTTATGAGCCCCGCGCGCTTCCGCTGCGCCAAGGTGCTTTGGTGAGAAGACAAGCTGAATTGCTTGCTTGTTGCAACTAAGAATTTAGTTACCTATACAAATCTAAGACATTACTTTGGCACAATGGCTGGGCTTATTTAGCGGCTTACATGCTGGTTATGCAGAATCGGGAGGCAGCGGTGAGAATGTGTACTATTCAGATGTTGTCTATTGTTCTAATGAGTGACTTGCTGTCCTGCCTCATGACGGCGGGCATATCCTCCGATGCTGCAGCGACGCTCGTTAATCACATCCCCCCAAAGCCTATGGCGGAATGGCGGTGGCTGCAGCACTCGAGCGGCATTGCTGCCGTGCTGCAGCTGCCTACAAAAAGTGCGCGCATTGGTAGTAATAATAAAAGGGGGCCGGTGACACGGGCTTACGTCCCTCTCTTCGGGCTTTTCCTACTTCGCAAAGTATTTGCTTGAATTAGACAAAGGAAAGGAACGTGGCGATTTCCACACCACATCGGACTGCGGGTGATCTGAGGATCGTGAATAAATTAATTTCTAGCGACATGCTGTTCGGAAACATTAATCCCGGTGGTTCAAATCCCCGGTGCAAAGAAACTACGAATCTACAATTGCTTGCTGTGATCGTCTGCCCATTTGCGAACGCGCGAGCAGCACTCTACCTCGATGCTTTCGGGGATTTACTACCTGCGTCCTTCAACGACGGGCTTGTCTAATGCCCGTTCTTTTAAAGATAATATCGTACAGCATGCGCTCTGCAGCTCTAGGTGGGACGCGAGTGACACCCGCAGATGTCTGCTTGTTATTGGCGCTGGATATGAATAATGAAAACATTTGATGCAGCAGCCTTCGCTCGCAAAGCCCACCCAAAGTTGGAGATGAAAGCACTAATCCCTTTCCGACCTTTTTTTTCTACCACCAAGGCGCCCGTGGCTGGTTTGCTCGTCAAAGCCACAGGCCTGCCGGCATTGCAGACGATCGAAGCTGCTACCATGTTGCGAAAGCAATAAATGAGCCGATATGGTTCCTCAGCCAAAGGGCGTGTCAGGCACGCAACAAAGGACCCCCAGCGCAGAAGCGCGATGAAAATAGGACGAGTAGGATCCGAGTTAAAAATTCAAGCCAAGCGCGAACGTAATAAACGTCTCTCCGAATTATGCGCAACCCGGAGACAATGCCATTTTCTGCATATATAAACCAATGCGACCTTCGTATCTCGAGCTGGCTGCCACAAAAGATATCCCAGCGTCCGTCAAAAACTTCCTTCCACCACTAGCTGCTTTGCCCTGACCTGCCCTATCGATGAATTCCATGCGTTTGCTATCGCAGGGACTGCCTCCATCGTCGCTTGGCGAACTAAGGGCGCACCCAATATGTTCCAGCTCGTCACTCAGCAGCACGTCCACCCTCACCGACAACAGCGACTTTCAATCCCCGCTGTTTGAGTGGTCAGACAATGTGGCATCGCCTGTGCCTGACTTTGCTTCCGCGCCAGTCATGCCTTACGAATACACGGTTCCCGCACCATCCTTTCTTCAGCACAATGCCCTGCTTCCCAACATGGGTGTCGACGTGCAACTCAACGGTCTGACCATTGATGTCGCTTTGCAGAACATGCTCCAGGCCGTTCCTTTCAACACCGGTCTTTCTGGGCTTTGCGTGAATGCATCATACCATGAAGATGCTGGGGTGCCATCGCTGCCATATTACGACGATTCACCAGCAGCCAAGGCCGACCCGTGTCTTTTCGGCAAGCGCCTAGACCGCAGGGGTGGGGTGTTTGTTCCATCCGACCTTTCCATTGCCGCAATCCAGTCATTCCAAGCCGAGGCTGCCAAGGCAGCTTCCAAGTCCACTGGACGCATAGACGTGCGGTCAAGGTCCAAGCTTCACAGACGCGCGCCACTTTCGAGAGTCGACGCAAACAAGAGCAGCTCCCGAAGCTATAGCGAGCACGTCAATACAATTTTGTATGAGTGGCTCAGGGAGCATGAAGATGATCCGTACGCGAGCCCACAAGAGAAGAAACGGCTGATGGGGGAGACTGGCCTGAGCAAAATGCAGCTGAAAAACTGGTTTTGTAACGTTCGGCGGCGGAAGCTCCCCCACACCATTAAGCGCCCAAAGATGCCTGTGAGCGTTCCGAAACGGGGCAGCGTTCGCCGCCATTTGGCCCGCTAGCCATGTGTAGCTGATAGGCCTATATTTTATTCTTTTTAGCATCAGCACGCAATTTACCTGTATTAAATCAGATGTCAGTCGTTGCCGCGTACCAAATGTAATGTGACGCGCTTAATATATTATGTATCGAGCCGGCTGGCTTGTTGCTGAATATTAATTCAACCACAGACCATTGTCTTGGCACCTCGCCACAGCAAAAGCTTACCTCGAGCCTGTTGCTGCATAAACTGCGTGGTCCACATGTGAATGGAGACAGATTTGACGTAGTTGGCGGTACCACCACTGAATATACGCTGCGACGGCAAAATAACTCTGCTTGTATAAATGCGCACTTTGTCCCTTTGCCAATGTCTACGCTGCCTGTTCTGCAAAATCCCTTAGCGCTCTGTACTTTATTCTAACCTAATCGCTTGTCATTGCAATGTGGTTTCTCATTCTTTCAATTGCTGCGCTGGGCGCAATGGGCTTTGACATTTCGTGCAACTCCAACATGGCGGTGTACTGGGGCCAGAATAGCGGCGCTTCAGGCAGCCTCCCGTACCAGAAGCCGTTGGGTGCGTACTGCGACGATGACAATGTAGACATTATACTTTTGTCGTTTCTCTACATCCTCAAGGGCAAGGGCGGATATCCAGTGCTCAACTTTGCCAACATCTGCGACTACACCAAGAACTCGTCGGTTCCGGTCTTTCCCGACACCGAACTGATGCACTGCTCAGATATGGGCGTCGACATCAAGCGCTGCCAGGAAAAAGGAAAAATTGTTTTGCTCTCCATTGGCGGTGCAACGGCGCAGCTCAACTCGGACGCCGAGACCTTCTCCAAGCAGGTCTGGGATCTGTTTATGGAGGGAAATTCGACGTATCGACCGTTTGACGACGCTATTATTGACGGCGTTGATCTCGACTTTGAGCAACAGTCGCAGATGGACATTATTCAGTTTGCCAACAACATGAACCAGCTGTTCAAGACGAGCTCACGGAAGTACTACCTGACGGCAGCGCCGCAGTGCCCGTATCCCGATGCCAATCTCGGCAACCTGCTGTCACAGTCACACGTCGATATGGCGTTCATACAGTTCTACAACTCTGGGTGGTGCGACAACTCCAAATACGGCCTGCCGCATTGGCCTGAGGTAAGTACAATGCTTCCGCGGTCAAGTATACATCTTGAAATGTCCGCTAACAGCCCTGTTTGCACGAATGTAGTCAATGAACTACTACATGTGGGACGCCGCATGGCACAACAGCAGCTTTGCCAACTCCGACATTCGCCTTTACGTCGGCTCGACCGCCGGATCTGGCGCCGGCAATCCGTCGTCGTATGTCAGCCCCGACTTTTTTGCCAACGAGTTGCAGGGGCTGCAAAAGGACTATCCAGATTCGTTTGGCGGCGCCATGACCTGGGACATGAGCTGGGCATACGGCCAGACGCCAAACTATGCAGCAAGCGCCAAACAGGCGATGATGGCCGGGTCAAAGTGCAGTAGCAGTCACTAGATATTCATTCGCTTCAATTACAACTTGTGCAGCGAATTGTAGTGCTCGCCCAGGCCGTATGCGTGGCGATGGTATGACAGGTTTATCGGGTCCTTGGCCGCGTACGCGTCCTCGCCTATCCGCAAAACTGGCACCCCCGACTGGTAGACGTGTACAGGCAGCTGCAACGCGTGCGCCAACGCCGTGATCTCCTGCTGGCCGCCCCAGGTCGCCGTGGTCTCAATGTCATCGCAATAACGTTCAAAATCCTCCTCGCTGAACATGTCACCGCTGTCGTGCACCATGAACGGAATAAAGTCATCGCAATGGCTACGCATGTATTCTGCAGCGCGCTGGCGCATCTGAGCATATGAGGCTGATTGGCCATGGTAGGTGCCAATCTGGTCAGCAAAAGCCGAGTACAGGCAGTGGCCGTCCGGCCTGATCTGCTCAATGCGCATGCCGTGCCCGGCGACCAGCTTCTCGATTGCCTCGGTTTCGACGGCAGCCAGATCAACCATGTCCTCTGCTTCAAGCTCGGCCTCGTCTTGCATCCGCTGGAGCTCCTCGGCTTTGCGCTGCTGGCGCAGCTTTGCCTTGTTTTTCTTGCCGGTGGGCTTCCTTGCCGAGCCAGTAAAGTCATACAGACCGCCTGTAGACACAGCGGTTGGCTCTGTGTCGTCGCCATTGCCGGCCGCTGCGAGTGCATCACCAGCGCCCATCTCACCGGCTGGCTCTGACCCGGACGCTTGGGCGCTAGTGCTGCTGAACTGGCTCAATTCGGCCTTGTGCCGCTCTTCGTGCTGCTTTTCCAGCTCGGCAATTTCGGCTGTCGCTTCCTTCTTTTTGCGTTTGTCGCCTTTGGGAACCGCCCGCTTGAGAGTGGTAACTCTGGCTACCAGCTCCTTGTTTTCTCGCCGATGCCGTGCCTGAAGCTCTTCCAGCGTCGTCTCTAAACGTGTGCTCATTCTTGCAAAATATAAAGCTGGAAAGTAAAGAAAAGTCACAGCGGAGCAAAAGAGGGATCAGGAGTGAGAACGATTGCGTTTACAGATCAACTCGCGCAGGCCGAACGCGACAACGTTTTTTTTTTCCTTCTTCAGTTTCATGTTTGATTAGGAGGGCATTGCTGCCGAGCGATTTGAATTTTGGAGAAATCGGTCGCCAGCTTGCGGAACGGAACCACTGAACATGACGAAACAGGACTCGGACCCAGTGCACCGCAGCAACAGCCCCGGCGCTGCTAGCGGAGCAGCAGCAGCAAATGCCCATGTCGCCTCTCAAACGGACGCTAATCGCTCACTTGCTCCGGCAGTGACAGACGGCGCGCTTGACGCGTCTGCTTTGTCAGCAGCCACGAGTATAGCTGTTGCTGCCCCCACCAGCGGTGCAGAGGAGCTGGTGCCGGGGCTTGGCCTTGACTTTAACGTTGACAGCCTGAACCTGGACAGCATCGGTGGGCTGGCCGGTCTCGACTTTGACGTGGCAAATCTACTGCGGCAGGTTAGCGGCGCGGCGGCAGCGTCGCTATCGGCAGACACGGTCCTTGGAAGCAGTGGTGACATGAGCATGATAACCGGGCCAATCGAGGCGCCAATATCGGCGCCAACCATTCTCACCACAACTGAAGAGTCAAGTTTAGCCGAGCCGAGCAGCCAGACCATGCACCAGCTTGCGTCGGCAGGATTACAGACGGGTGTCAGCACGCCGACGGTGTCGCCAAAGATATCAGCCGCATATTCGACTAATGCAAGCCCGCCAAAGGCCACCGCAACGCTATCTTCGCCGACGACAACCGAATCATCCCTAGCTACATCGGTCACTGCCAGACCAATGGGGCAAAATTCGCCTCCACGACCCGGCGCTGCTCGCCCATCTGGTCAAGCACAATCTCAAACGCGACCCGCACGGCCACCTGCAACTCCTAACGCAACACCAGCCCGCCCACGCCAAATGCGGCCTACTGGCGCGCCTGTGCAAGGCCGGCCGTTGGGTGCAGCTACCGCTGCTCCGGGCGCTGCCCGTCCAGGCAGCGCACGTCCGGTTCAGCCAGGCGTCAGGCCGCGTCCAATGGCCAGCGGAAGCTCCGCCGCAGCCAGACCCGGAATGCGACCCTTGGTTCGCCCACGGCCACCCATGCGACCAGCAACCCCGGGAGCCCCGCCTGTGGTCAGATCTCCTACGGGGGTCCGACCAGCGGTGCGTCCAGGAGTCCGGCCGCAAGCTCGGCCACCGGGGCCGACAAGGTCACCAACTACGCCTGCTCGTCCCGCAGCATCCGGAGATAAAGTACCAGCACCGGCTCCTGTCGCCCGCTCAAAGCAACAGACCGCCCCAGCAGCGCCTAGTGCTCCTGCGTCTGTGCCGCTGTCGGCTAGCAGCATGCACGAACCGGCCACGGCCGAGCCGAAGCCCGATACGACTGAGCCGACAATTGCAGTGGCCGAGTCGGTCCCAGACAGTGCAATGCCACCGGCGCTACCCAGCAGCACGGCAGAAACAAACGAATCGACTGAGCCCGAATCCGAAGAGCAGTTTCTGACCGAATCAGTCATTGTAACTTGCCCAGCGCAGATAGCGCCGCCGCGGGGCTTTGACGCGTTGTACGGAATTGAAGGTACATTCCGCTCGTTATGCCACGGCGTGGCGCCGACAAACGCAGAGTGGTCGTCGCTGAATATTGTGGCCGTCGCCTGGCCGCAGCTGGAAGCGGCCGCCACAGGGCCACGGCGGCTGGCGCAACGTGATATTTCGGATGTTTCAAGTATGACGGTAGCCGACAGCGTGCGGTCGATCGAGGAGCAACGGCCGCCGTCGGCAGCAATCCACCTATACCGACTTCACGCGGAGCCGCCGCCGGCGTGGGGCACGGACGCGAAGCGGATGGCGATCCAACCGTCACTGTTGCCGCTGTGCGACCTGAGGATGCGGCAGCAATGGGATGAGCAGGTGTCGCGGGCCAACATGGACCGGCTGTCTGACACGTTTACAGTAGCGGCGCCGGACCGGGCAAGGAGCGACATAGCTGATTGGCCAAGCAGCGCGATCCGCGTGTCGCCACTATCAGGCTGGCACGGCGGCACCAGCCAGGCGGGGATGGGTGAGCGCATGCGCGTAGCGTCGGCGCCACGGTGCGTGTGGAGCGCCGACTGCCGCCTGCTGGCGACAAGCGACCGTGCTGGGCGTTTTGAAATCTTCCGCGTGGGCGCCGAGCTGAACTCTTGGCATTCGGTATACCACATCGATTTTGACTACCCGGTTGTGGCGTGTCTGTGGCTAGCCAGCACACGCAAGTACGGCATTAGTCGTGCTACCGGAGATGCGGCGGTCACGCAGTTTGCGTCGCTGTCGACACACCAAGTCTCAAACACTGCCGCCGGCGACACTGCTGATGCGACCGGCTGGGACGTGGACCCTAGCATCCACGTGCGGCGTCTGCCGTTCTTTGGGCCGCGCAATACGCAGGGCGAGCACGCGCTTGTGGTGGTGACCGCCGACGGCCAGCTAGTGCTGGTGTATCAGCGCGACGAGCGGTGGTCGCGCGTGGTAGCGCCATTGCAGCCAAGCCGGGTACCAGGCAGCTCAGGCAGCACCAGCGATACCGCCGAGGCAGATGCGGTGTCGAGCGGGTCAGACAGCCCATGGCGCAACATCCCACAGGGCAACATCACCCACGCGGACATGATGCTAGTGTCCAAAAAGTGGATCTACTTGGCCGCGCACCGCGCGGGCGCCGCGCCAGTAGAGTACCCGCATGAGCCAGGCGCGATTCCGGACGCGCTAAAACACAACGGCGGCATTGTGGCGCCGACAGTGGAGGTATACCGCATCCAGGTTGAGTTTGAATCGGACTACAACCCACGTTTGTTTGCAGCGCCGCTGGTTGTGCAGCCAATCACGCTACCGCAGGAGCTGGCCATGCCCGACAAGAGCGAGTCGGGCGTAACTCACGTCAAGTTAATCACCGCACTGAACCCTGAAGTACGGCCCGTAGCCGAGAACGTGCTGGGCGAGAAGCATCATTTTCCGCTGCTATTTGTGTCGCGCGGGAGCCTGGGCGCCGCTACGGACTCCAAACCTGCAAGCGCGACAACGTTTATGCAGGTGTGGCGACTGGAAGGCGCGCCGCATGCGCAGCGGCCGGTGCTGGATCTGTTGCGGCGGCCGCGGCCGTTGCGCCTAACGCATGCGTGGTCCGAGAAGCGGCAGGGACTACTGCTGGCGGTAATCGCCAATCGCGCCGAGCGTCAGCAGCTGCGGTATCTGTTTGCAAAGCCCGGCGACAAAGACTATCGCGCGCTGATGCTGACGTGGGCCGACGGTTGCGTCGAGATGCTGCGCAACTATCAGGACGGCGCCGACGCAGACCGCTTTGACGCGTGCGTGGCTCCGGTGCGCGCGGCGACTGAATGGGTTGTGGGCAGCGTGCTGAGCCCGCACTACACTGCGTATCTGCAGCTGGCGGTGCGGCCGCGCGCAGTGGAGCTAGGTGCGACTGCATGTGCGTGGAACCAGGGCCACGCGCGATTCCGGCTGGGCTGGGCGCCCGGCGCGATGGGCGCGCACGTGCAGGCGTACTGCGGCGACCTGCTAGCGGTGCGCGTGCTCAACAAGGAAGATCCGACAGATCTGGTTGCGGTCCTGGCCAACATGGCTGCGCACGAGGAGAACCAGCCGATGCCGGTGCGTGACGCCGGCGACGCGGTGCTGGCCATTCCAACGTCACGCACCTTGGCACAGGCTCTGTTCCGTGCGTGCACGCGGTTGGCCGGCGCACTACGTGTGGACGGGCTGGATCTGGACCCGCTGTCAGCAGCTACGCCGTACGTGCGCCGACTGCTGGGCGCAGCCATGCAAACTCACGCGCTGGCGCAGCACGGTATCCAGGCTGCATCGCTGGGGCTGCTGCTGCACATTGCATCAGTCGTCGAGGCGCGCGTAGCCATGGTGCACCGCCACATCTTGCAATCTGTCGGCCATGGTGCTTTCGACGCAGCGCAGTTCTCTGAGGAATGGCGCCGCACATTCCCGTCGACGGCCGCGCTGGTGCTGTGGTGTGTGGATCTGCTCGCGGCTCTGGCTCGTGATACGTACTTGTATTTGAATGTGCGCGCAGCTGATCGCAACGGCCATATGCGCCCGCTGAGCGAGTTGGATGCCGCGGGCGAGGCGGCGGCTGCGCGCGAGGCTGCCTGTCTGCAGGCGTTCCGCGGCGAGGACACGGCACTGGGCAGCACCAGTCTGCTGCCGGGCCGCATTCCGAGTCGGCTGGCACTGCTGTTCCACCGTCCGACACTGGATGCTCTGCGAAACATGACTACGTTTGTCGCTCAGCTCGAGATGGACCTGCTGCGCCGTATCCAGGTCCTCAACAGTCTGCCGCCTAATGCGGCCGCGATACCCGAGTATGCGGCCATGGCGCAAGCGCGCGATATGGTTGTATCGACAGCCCAGCAGCTGGCACATGCGCTGGAACATCTTCCCGTCAGTCTACCACGCCTCAAGGACTTTTTGGCCGAGGTCCACGATCTGTACGCTGGCGACTCCGAGTGCACGTCGCTTAGTGCGCAGACCCTGCTGGTTGCGTCGTCAACAATTGCTGGTCCGTTCCGCAAGTACCTGCCGCAGGTTGCGCGCAGCTTTGCGCGCTTTGTGCTGGAGCCCGATGTGGCTACACCGGCAGGCGGGCGGCCTGCGCTGCCCAACGCGCTAGTTCTGCACGACACGCGCTGGCTGGGCGTTGTGGCATGTCGTGCCGGCCTACCAGGCCTGCCTGACGGCACCACGGTCTTTGAGACGCCATGGCGCGTGCGTATGCCCGTTGTGGTCACCGACCCCCGCCTGCGTGACGCCGACGAAGACTCGCTTGTGCCGGCTGCCGAGCTGGCAAAGTGGGAACGCGAAAAGAGCGAGTTTGAGCGTGCGCTTGATGAGGACAATGTGCTGTTTGACATTGATGATCCCGGCTTTATCTTCTTTGACACATCCGGTCCCACACTGCCCCCCACGGACGGCGCCCTGCAATCCCTGCCGTATGGCGCCTCGGCACCTGTGCGTATCACCACACGCGTACCAGACTTTTCTGATGTGCTGGAGCCCTACGCCGCCCGCCACACGGCTATTTCGGATGCTGACGTTGACTCAATGTTTGCCATGCCACTACTCTTTGACGCTTCGTTTGGATCCACCATGCAGGCCGGCTTTGGCGTTGCCGACAGTCCCGCCCCCACACCATCGCGCCAAACGCGCACACGATCCAACTCTGCATCCATCTATTCGCCAGGCATGACACCACGGATGTCAACATCCAGCGTTGCCTCGCTGACTTTGCCCAGTACTGCGCCAGAACAGGGGCTGACCACTCGCCGCCGCCGCCACGCGGAGACGCAGCACTTTGTTCCACATTACTCGAGCACATCGGCTGGCGATGGTGAGCTGGGTTCGGGCTGGCAGTTTGTGAGTACACCGCGCGACCCCAAACTTCACATTCCTACACTCCTTGCCCAGCATGCGTTTTCGCTGGCGGTTTTGAGCCAGAAAACTCGGCGCCAAGCACATCCTGACCACCATGACGCCGGCACCAGCACTAGCACCAGCAGTAGCAGCGATGATGGCATGTCGTACTGCATCGACTGGTCGCGTTCCGAGGGCATGGTGATTGAGGGTACTATTGCATCGGGGCTGTCGAACATGGCCACAGCTGCTGCTGGCAATGCCGACGATAAGCTTGAAGATGATGAGCTTTTGAGCGTCTCAGCCAGCGCCGCCAGGTACGGCAGGACCCTTGGGCGCAGCTCCGGTAGCGTGGATCGCGTGGATGTAATCCAGAAGACCATGCTTCCTGTCGACGCGCCTGTCCGAATGTGTTTGCGCTGTGGCCACGCCACGCGGAGGTCGCCGGTAGCTGCAGACAACACTCCTGGCGCCAACGGTGATGTCGACATTGGGTGGATCCGGCGCTTTGACATTCTGTGCATCTGCGGCGGCTCATGGATCGCCATCTGAATCCCTTCACTGAATCCCCTCAGGCTTTACAGAACAACTATTAGGTATATTAGGACAAAATAAAACTGCCGATGGCTTACTTTACATTGCGCGAGGTTCGCAGAGGCACGGCGGATTTTGGAGTGAACAGCGACACTGGCTCGGCAGCTCCAAGCGCCAGTGGAGCCATTCCAGTCATATGATGGTCCTCCAGCGAGCGCCGGGGCGATAGTAGCACGCTGCGTGGCCGCTGCGAGATGCGCCGGGGTGCAGTGGCAGCAGCGGCAACGGTGGATGGCATGATGGAAAAGTACTCATGGTGGTGTGCCGAGCTGCGGCGCGCCTGCAACGGCGTGCTGGCCGTGCTGCTGGCGCCTGAGCTGACCGACTGCGAGCGGCGCGGACGGGCGCTGGGATCCGTTGCCACTGAGCGGATCGTGCTTGGAACTGGATCGTCCAGGTATAGATCGTCGACGCGCATGCCCAAGCGCTGACGCAGCGCCACCAGCTCCTTTTTGTAGATCTGGCTCTGATTGTAGCACGACACTAGCTCGCGCTCCGCATCGGCCAATCGCACCCGCAGCGAGCTGACGTCGGCCTTCAGCGTCTCGGTGATACCAACGGAACTGACGCTGGCGCCGCCAAACGACGACACTGATGACGACCGCGAGTGCGACCGCGGCCACCGCGGCGAGATCGCACCGCCAATAGGCGCCAGCGGCATTGGACTGGAGCCAGCACTGAGCCGCCGGCTCTGGTTGAACATCCGCTCCTGTTCGTGCTCAATGGCGCTCTCAAGAGACACTTTCTCGCGTGCCATCAGCTCCAGTCGCTGCTGCAACTCGACAATGGTCGCGTCGCCGCTGGTGCTTACCGTAGGCTTTGCTGACTGCCGCCCACGCGACTTTGAACGGCCGCGGGCATCACTGCCCCGTGCTGCCTTGGTTGGAATCGTTGCCGCCTGGGTAAAGTCGCCGTCGGTGCTGCCGGTCCGTCGCGCGCGATGGCTGGCAAGCATGCCAGAGTCAAACTCGCGTTCTTCGTCGCCCGTCTCCGCAATCCTGGGAAACGGCTTGTCCGAGGCGCTCTCCGTGCGATCCAGCGCATCGGCGCTGTGCGCGGCGGGCTCCGGCTGCTGTTGCTGCATGCGGCTCATAAAGTACGGGCTTGAATTAACGCGGTGTCGAATTCGGCTGGCCTTCAAAGAGGAAGAAAAAAAGGAGACAAGTGCTGGGACAAAAAGAAAAAGGAAAGGGGGTCGCCCCCTGTATCGCGCGCATCCTATGACAGTGGCGCCCAAGTAACACGATGACGTCGCGTCTAGTTCCACAAGCCGAACCGGTTTATTATGTGCTAAACAAACCGCCAAGCTGACCTACTGCCGCGAGGCTTGGGCGGCTTTAGGGCTTGAAGTCGTTGGCGTTCTTCTCCAGGTACTTCTTGACTGACATTGGCTTCTTGCCCAGCAGCTCCTCCAGATCCTCGGTGTGCTTATCCAGCAGCCCTATCGACAGGGCCTCAAGCATGTCGCCAATGAACGCAATGTGGCAGTCGCACATTCCAATCTTTTCCTTCAAAAACTGCTCCATCTCCTTGCGGTTGATCTGCTTGTAGCTAATGTCCTCGCCGATCTGCTTGGCCGCATGGTGGGCCACGGCCTTGAAATCCAGCTTCTCGGGACCTGTCAGCTCGTATACGCCCTCGGGGATGTTGGGGTCAATAAGCATGTGGCACATTGCCCGAGCAGCATCGGCTGCCACCAGTGGAGCAAACTTGGCGCCGGCATCGGCGGACAGGCAGATCTCGCGCTTGGACGCGATCTGGGCACGAAACAGCCACAGAACATCGATGTGCAGCGAGCAGCGCATCAGCGACGCGACCTCAACCTTGCCCTTGACCTCTTCAAAGGCCTTCTCCATTTCGTGCAAGGGCTTGAGCATCGGCAGCTTGCACATCTTCGCAGCGTTGATCTTGGAGCACAGCGCCAGGCCCTTGACGCCAGCCTTCGCGGCCGCATGCACGTACACGCAGCTATCCTGGCCCCAGTGGTCATCGCTCACCGGCGGCACCACAACCACCACATCCGCCTTGCGGTAGGCCTCGGCGATCGAGTCGATACCGTCGGCGATCTGCAGCTTGACGCATTCGGCGCCCTTGTCCACTAGACGACGCACCAGGTCGTTGTCCATAAAGTGTGCCGCATACACATGCTCGAAATGCTTGCCTCTGTGCTGGAGCAAGTCCTTTGCAATCGTGTACCCAGCGTACAGATCGCAGCCCGTCACCAGCACCGACTTGCGCGACGACGTCTTTAGAAGGCTTGAAAAGGTGACCATGGCTCAGAACGCGTTGTTGATAAGGCTGATGTTTGCAAAGCTACTTTGAGTAATGCTCAATGAACGCTGCCAATCCCTGGCGCCATCGCCGGCGCTTTATATACGTGCATGCCTAGGCTGGCCGCGTTGGCTACAGCCACCGCTCTGACACTTCATCTCAAGATTCATCCAGCACTGATATCGGGCTCACGCCACGTGCGATTGGCCCATAAGCTCGCACGCATATAACCCGAGCCTATCGAGCTGGCCAGCAGCCGCATTGGGCCCCGATCACTATGATTTATTCATGTCGTCATCGCTATCGGCTGTTCGGACCGCGTCTAAGAGCATTGACGGGCTGGTGCAGCAGCGCTATGCACGCGCTGTTGCGCAAGGCGCCTTGCTGTTCACCGAGTCCAGCGTATACAAACACCGAGAGCAGGGCGAGGTCTTTGAGGTCCGGTACGTCCCGGTGCTGGCCAAAAAGCCCAGTAGCAAGCCAAAGGAGAAGCAGCACACCAAGGGCTTTGTCAACCCGTTTCTCCCGTACGATGAACGGCTCCATGTCAAGCGACTCGGAACCTCGCACCATCTGCTGCTAAACAAGTACTGCGTTGTTCCGCACCACCTGCTGATCACTACGGCCGAGTTCCGGCAGCAGGGCGAGCCGCTCTCCGAGTTGGACTTTAAGGCGGTTTTGGAGACTATCGATAGCCTGTCTTCGCGCAACATTGTGTTTTACAACTCGGGCGAGGAATCGGGCGCCAGTCAGCCGCACAAACATCTACAGGTGCTGCCAATGCCAGAATACCTGGATGCGCCGCCATCGGTTGGGCTATGGCTCCGATCTGAGCCACCGGTGGACTGTGTGTACACTTCAGAGCGCCTGCCGTTTGCGCACTTTGGGGTGTTTTTTGGGGATGCACATCCACTCACGCCGTCACGGTTGGTCACTGCATACCAGACAGCACTTGATCGGCTGGCAGCGACGTACGGTCGGGACACTTCTTACAATATGATCCTCACCAAATCGGCGATGATGCTGTTCCCGAGACGGCAGAGCA
Organism: Coemansia sp. RSA 2708; assembly: GCA_027575305.1. NCBI lineage: Eukaryota > Fungi > Kickxellomycota > Kickxellomycetes > Kickxellales > Kickxellaceae > Coemansia > Coemansia sp. RSA 2708. The sequence goes on from JANBOZ010000016.1 coordinate 17,661, forward strand.
GCTGGAATAGCATTGCCATAAATTCGCTGGGATTTGCCGGTCTGGTTCTGACAAAGACCAAAGAGGAGCAAGAGTTTCTCGAACAGTTTGGCATTCTGCACATCTTGACCTGCGTGGGGTTTCCACACGTTGTTACTGGCAGTCAACAATAGAGGAAGAAATAAATGTGTAATACGGATTAATGCCTCGCTCAGAACAGTCCCGGACGAACAAACTGGCCGATCAGCGCAGCCTGCTGGGCGTGTTGGGCCTCGAGGAATCCCGGGTCCAGGTTCACAATCATGCCCTGGTTGTTGATCGGAATGAACGTGTTGTCGTTGCCGGCCAGTGCCGGGCCGTTGTTGTTTGAAATGGAGTTCCAGTTCGGGTCAACAAAGTTGTTGTCGGAAACGTCGGTGTTGTCGTTGACCTGCGCCAGCGAGTTGCCCACCGGGTTCTGGATGTTCGCTCCGTCGAGTGACAAATCTGCGTCAGTGGTTCCCTCCGCCAGCGCGCCGTTGTTGACTGTCGGGTCGTTGATCGCCGCCGGCGCATTGACGCTGTTCACGTCGACCGGAGCCTGGCGTCTAAACACAATGTGGTCAGACCCGCCCAGGCCCGGGAACACCTGGTTGTTGTTGCCAACCACAGCCCCGCCGTCAGTGTTTTCGGCGGCATTGACGTTGGGGTTCTCGAGGATATTGTCGTGTACATTGACATTGGTGTTGATGCCGGTCAGCGAGTTGCCCATCGGGTTGACAACGACCGCGCCGTCCATCGAGGATGACGAGTCCAGCGAACCCTCCTTGAGCGCGCCGTTGTTGACCGTCGGATTGCTAAGTGCGGTGGGGCCGTTGACGGAGCTCGAATCCCAGCCGGACTGCCCGACAATCTCCTGGCGAACCGCCAGCGGAGCAGCAGAGACCGCAGCGGCGGCAACAAGGACAATGGTAGAGAAGGCGTGCATAGTTGGAAGCAGAAGGGGCCAAGGGATGCAGCGATGCTGGCGGAATGTGCGGAAGGAGGTGCGGGATGAATATGGCGCTATGGGTATCGCCGGCCCCGGCGACAGTGGATGTCGCAAACACATTTATACCGCCGCTCTGAATTGTGGCTGGACTACTAGCTTTCCATAAATAAGCCAGCGCCCGTATGAATCAGGTGCCTCCATTGTTGTGACAGCCAAGAGGCAATGCGCGGACAGTCACTGTAGCGGTTGTTGTCGCGCGCACAATTGCGCCCTAAAACAGCTGGCAGCTCTGCCCGGAAAAGTAAACGGCCAGCGCCACCCAGACAATGAGGCGCATCTGGAGACGCCGTTGTGCTATTCCGGATCTAGCCAGCTGCAAAACGGATACCGTCATATCAATATATGGCCTTTGTTGTGACAGGTGGCGTTCCACACGAATAATTCAAGCAAAAGCGCGTGCTAGCTTATAGTGATCAAATATATTCTGACAACTGATCTGGATAAATAAAGACCCGTTTAAAAAACTACGCGCTCAACGCGCACGCTTAGTGAGCGCCCTGGCCCAGGTCGTTGGTCAGCTGGTTGACCAGATCGCCCACGGCCCCGGTCAGACCCGACAGCGTCTTGACTACGCCGCCCAGAGTGCCGTCGTACGGAACGTGCTCGGCCGGCAGCGGCGCCGCAAAGGAGACGCAGGCGAGCAGGGCGGTGACGAAAATGAAGCGCATGTTTGGAATTTCTGGAACTAAATTTGCGAGTGCAGACAAGGCAAAGATGAAGATTGCTGATGGGAAGCGCCTGTCCCGACACTAGCGCCCGGCGCATGCCGTTTTATCTTGTCTGCTCGCTAGCGTGGCACGTCGTTTGCTCTCCAGCGCACAAAAGAAGCAATACTGTCCATGGCAAACTATTGTGCACCACGGACATAGCAGTAGGTTTAGGAAACTGATTTGCGATTAGAAAACAATCCGGGTTGCGGTTTCTTCAACCACATGGACAAAGCAGATGCAGGGCAGTAATCATACTACATTCACTTTGAGAGATACAATTGCTGCGACAAGTAGTAGAAGCTCAAGCCTGGATCCTGCAAACTTTTCGCCTCCACCGCTGCGCCAAATGAGATGGATGTACCTGGATCTGGGAAGGGGGCATGAGCGCCCATTTCTGAGCTGCCACAGTGGATGCAAATATACGCGGCGAGCACGTCATCATCCAGCGCATCAGATGTGTCGCGGGCACGTGCGGGCAACGCCAAGACACAGCAGCAGAAAAAGGGTGGGCTGACACATGACGACCCTGGGGCCGCGAGTCTTTTTGCTTCTCTCAACTCGTCTTTTTTAATATACTTGCTCGAATTCCCCCTCTCCTTGTCATTTCAACAACGCATGCAGCCATGGCTGCCACACAACCCCGCAACTTTCTAGACGACGACGACCCACCCGAATACACGCCGCTTCCGGGCGCCCAAGAAGAGTCGCTTGATGCCGGCGCCGGCGCGCCCATCGTGCGGGCGCAGCCGACACACTTGGTTCTCAACCCATCCGACCCACGCAGCCAGTACTCGCGAAGTTACCATGCCAGCTCGGGCAGCAGCACTGTGGGTCCACGGCACGCGGTTGCCTCGGGACCAGTTCCCGTGAACCCGCGGCTTCCGTCGCGTCTGAATTCAGGATATGAGCGGATGGAGCCAGCGCCGCACTTGACTCCGCGCGCGCGCACGTCGCTTCCGCACATGCGTGACCCAATATTGCCGCCACGACCAACACCAGGCAGCATTACATACTCCTTGCTGCGAGATCACCCAACCGTCGTGCGCATGCTTGACGGTCGACTGCCACCTCCAAGCAGCCGCTGGCACAGCAGTAACGGCAGCTGCAGCCCTCAGGCACCAGCATACGCGGCAATGTGCCCTGCCTGTCGAAACTCGGGATGGCTGAGCTACAAGGTTCCGTGTGATTGCCCGGTTGGCGCAGTGGTAAAGAAAAACCACCCGCGCTTCCACTCGTCCCTTCTCACCTTTATAGACGACCTGCTGGGCCCAGCGCACTACACATACCCAGGCAGCGGCGGCCCTGGTCCTACATCGCTGGGGCAGCCCAACACTCAGCAGCATCTGGCATATCTACAACACGTTCCTGGGCCTGGGAGCCCCTGTCCCAACTGCATGGGCCAGTCCTACTTTCGCAACCCGGATGCGCGTGGCAGTCCGGCCGCACGCGATGTCCGCGGACGTTTGGGACGTACTCCGCCACCCTGCAGCGTATGCGTCGACCGCGGCCGGATAAACTAACGCCATGCGTACCGAGCAGCTGTAGCGGTACTGATCTGTTAATAAACGATAAGGATGAAATAGACAAGAGTGAATTACGACGCGGCCTGGCGCCGAGCAGTGCCGATCTGACACGAGTTGACCTTGGTCGCAAACTGCAGCGAGCACAGCGACTCTTGTGTGCTGGTTGGGTTGGGGTTAACGCACACAAACATCAGCGTCTTCGAGTTGCCGGCACCCAGCGATTCCTGCAGCAAATGTGTGAGCTTGGAGTTGCGGTACGGAATGTGGCGGTTACCCTTAGCCAGCGCCGCGATGACATCGCCCAAGCAGGCCAGCGACTTGTTGATGGCCTGCGTTTCCTTGAGCCGATCGCCGCTGGATCCTGAGCTCGACAGTCGCTCCGACCCGGCCAAGTCAATCAGATTCAGCACACCAGACGAAGATTCGCCGGTCAGGCTATTCTTGCCCTGTAGGTAAAGCGTAAACACGCTGTGCGAGCGCGACGACCGCTCATTGCAGTTTGTGGCGGCCACAGTGCGGTTGTCGGCCGCGCGCGCCAACAGCCAATGGACCCGCTCGGCGCTGTCGACGCTGACGGTAGTCACATTCTTTACGCGCGTGTGGCCTTCGCTGTCCTGATAGATGTCGAGCTTTGCCGGCTTGCCGCGTGTAGCCGGCGCCAGCAGGTCCTGGATCGTCTCGTTGTAAATTTCCAGAAACTGGCCGTCCAGCGTGTACTCCCAGCCGCGCTCGGCCAGCTTGCTTGTGTTCTCGTATATCTGCTTGACTGCTCGCGGGATGATTCCCAGCCCGTGCGCGTCCATCTCGCTCGCAGATATGGCGTCTGGGCCCTGCATGGTGTGGGTCTTTCCGCTCCCAGTCTGGCCATACGCAAAGATGCAGACCGGATACCCGTCGAGCGCCGACTGGATCAGCTGAGACACCTCCTCAAACACTGCTTCCTGCGTCGAGTCTGTCGAAAACACGCGATCAAACTTGAACGGGAACGTCTTGGCGGTAGCCCGGCCCAAGGCATTTTCGGACGTCTGCGTCAGCTCAATCTGGTTGCTGTCCTCGCAACTGGGGAATGTTATGGGCAGTGCCGCATCCTTCTCTTCGCCTAGCAGCGGACGTACACGACAAAACACCCGGATATTGCCCTTGAGCTCCTGGATGGTGTTGTGCAAGTTGCGGCGCATGGTTTCCTCCTTGCGCAGCTTGGCCTCCAGCTCATCGATAGTATGGCTACGCGATGCCACATCCTCTTCAAGCTCAGCAATCCGGATTTCGCGCTCGTTAACCACGTCCTCGAGCTGTTCAACCTTGGCGCGCAACCCGCGGCAGCTGCTCTCAAGCTCCACCTGGTCACTGGCCTGCTTGGACATCGTAGCCTCCAGACGAGTACATTCGTCCTTCTTGGTCTGCAGGCGAACACTCGTTTCATCAAGCTCCTCGCGCAACTCGGCCGCTACCTTTTTTAGTAGTAGTTGCTCGTCGTGCATCTCCGCGACCCGGCTCTTGTGTTTGCGCTGCGCATCCTCTAGTTCATCCTCGCACCGCCGCTTGGCAGTTTGTAGATCAAGAATCTGCTTCTCTGCTGCCTCGACTTTAGCCCCCAGCATCCCCTTCTCGAGTTCCAGCTGAGCGACGTGGGTGCTGTTTTTATCCAGCTCTACCTCGAGCTGTTTCTTTGCCTTTTTCGTTGTCCGCGTCTTCTGGGTCATATACACAGCAATTTTCTCCAAATCGCTCAGCCGGCCGTGGATATCGTCCGTCGAGCGCGACTTCAGTGTAGGTCGTGGCCCCAGGCCATCGTCAGCAGACCCGTCTGAATCTTCGCCGTCGCTGAGTCCGTTGCCAGCTAGTGCCTCGGCAATACTGGCGGGCTGTGGAAACGCACTGCTTGCGCCCTTGGATGGTGACCCGACTCCTTGATGCGTCGGCCCATCAATTCTCCGGCGCTTGATGCTGCCGGGTGGCGCCAAGCTGCTCTGCATGGCTTTGCTAGCCGGTCCCTTGGCTGCTGGCAATGCACTCTTGCCCGCAGGCCGGCGCCCCTGCGTAACCGATGTTCTGCTTGGCGGAATTCGCTTCGGTGCGCCCGCCCGAGTGACTGCCCGCGGTCCAGGGCGATCCACAGCCGCGGCTCCAGGCTGCGGCTTCGGTGCCACTTTAAACCCGCGCGACGACCTCCTTCCAGCATGCACTGTT
>JANBOZ010000017.1:0-22975 GCA_027575305.1 Coemansia sp. RSA 2708
GTCGGCTGCCCAGCAACCCTCAAGGCCAGCCGGATGTGGGACCATATTGACGACGTCATCAATATCGATGAGTGCGACGTGTACTCGTACATGCCCAACGCGGAAGACGACCCGCATGAAGCTGAAGGCCCTGTGTGGTCATTCAACTACTTCTTCTTCAACCGGAGCCTCAAGCGCATAGTGTTCTTCACGTGTCGCTGTATCAGCAACCTCGATGAGCTGGAATACACCAGCGACCAGGAGTTGGTGTTTGGCGACATCCTGGACGAGCCCGTTGAGACCGAGCTCTACCCAACGTGTAAGCACGCGCTCAAGGAAATGACGATTGGCGGCGGCCTGAGATTGTAGTGTGCAAGCGTGCACAACGCCCGGTATGTTTATTATTCCCTGCTCGCCGTTTTTATCCTGCCTTATCCTGCTGATAGCAACACTCTTCCTCTATTCGGGCTTCTCTGTGAGCGTTTGGGATCACGGCCTCTGCCATCTACTGCTGGCAAGGTCGGGCCAGTTCGATTCTGGCCAGGAGTCTTTAGTTTTTTACCGCTGTTGAATATTCAAATTAATCAATTTCTTGCTCTTCTCTAAAATCCGCGCTAATTCCTCGCAGTTTTGACGCCCGTTGCCATTTTGCCTATATTTAGATCATATATGTCCTCTAGCTAGCGCATGCTAGGCACACGCTGGCTGCTTCAGCAGCGTGGGCTTCCGTGGCGCAATTGGTTAGCGCGTCTGACTGTTAATCAGGAGGTTGCTAGTTCAAGCCTAGCCGGGAGCGGATTTGCTTTTTGCTTTTTGCTTTTTTTTTTGTTTGCGGCGTCGGGGTTTATTTTGGCCTCCGAATGCGGATCGGGTGCTGCGCCGCGGACACGCCCGCATTGGGCGGCTGACGGCATCGGCGTCCAAAAAAGGCCAAATTAAGGGGCGGCAGACAGACCCAACGACAAGCCGCCGCTGCTGTGCAGGTTGCGACTGCACGATTTAGCCTTTCCGACGCCGTAACTGTCTAATTTTTCCATTTGCGGCGGTGGACGGGGGATGGTCTGTCTGGATACGTGCTGCTTTATTTGCCTCCGAGATGGCTTAGCCGGTGGGGCGCGGGCACGGCAGTTGAGGCGGTATTTAAACCCGGCCTCGGGCGCCAGGGCCAGGCAGCCGCTGTTTTCTTTTTTTTTTTTTTGCATTCGATCCCGCCTTGTCGCACACTTGTCCTTCACCGGAGCCGTCCCTATCCGCGATGCTAACAGACGCCAGAGCCCGGCCCTTTGCCGACAGCGACCGCGAGTGCACCTGCCCGCTGTGCAAGAGTGGCAGCGAATGCTAGGGCTGCCGCAGAAAAATAGACGGCGAGTGCGGAGCGTGGCAGTCGCCTGCTCAATCAGGAGCAAGTTCCGCGCGGAGCCCGGCCAGCAACAAAAATAGACATTTCTTCTTTCTTTTCTTCCATTTTTTAGACCTTCAACACACTTGCATTTTTCTACTTTGTGTTTGCCCGCCTGGTTCGATGGGGTCGTGTTTCAGTAGGCCGAGCAAGAGCTTTCCCGGAAAGGGACACAGCCTGCACAGCTCCGATGTACAAGCCGAGCACGCTGACCAACCCCCACCACAGCAAAGCCGACAGCAGAAGAAGCAGCAGAGGCAGCCTTCGAGTGGCATTAATAGTCACAAGGGCGGCCGCGCACTGGGAAGCGGTGCGAGAGAGAGTGCACGGCAAAAGCAGCCCTCTAGCGATGCCGGTAGCCCCGCGGGTGGCCGCACCCTGGGAGGCGACACGAATAAGGACGAGCCGGCCGCGTCGATGGCCGCGCAGGCAGCCATTGCGCGGATGAAGATCAACGAGCAGTCCAAGTCAATGACGCCGGAGTTTCTCAGGCGCAACAAGCGGTAAATTTGCAGTAGGGTCTGCTTCGTTATAAACAAAACAATGTATTGAATGCTGCTTGGCGAGCGAGGCAGTGCCAGCAAGAGAAACAATGCAGCTTAGACGGGCAGCTTGAAGGTCTTGCCCTTGAGCACGCGCGTAAAGTAGATGTAGAAGAAGTCGCCAAACAGCGCAGTCTGCACGATGCCGGCGATCCAGGCAATATAGTCAACGTAGTCGTCCTCGGTGTAGTAGCGGTAGACCCAGTTGAGAATGTACAGGGCGCGGTAGCCGCCCAGTGCAAAGACGTAGTGGCTCGTGATGTTGTCGGCTTCGCCGGTGCGCGTCATCTGGAACAGCTGTGGCATGATGGCCACGGCCTCAAGATAGATCGAGAACGACCACAGGATCTCCAGAACCGTGTACTTGTGCGGGAACACCAGCGCAAAGACTGCTGCGCCGCCAAGCAGAAACTCGACGCGGAACGAGTCCAGCGCCTTGTCGTAGGACGCCTTCAGCGGGCTGTACATCAGATACACAATGTACCCGGCCGACGCCAGGAAGAAGATCTTCATCAGCGTGTTGTACACGGACACAAAGCCCAGGAACAGGTCCAGATAGCGCGTAACAAACACCAGCAGGTACAGGCACTGCGTCTTCAGCGAGATTCCCGCACACGACTTTGTCTGCTGCAATCTAGCGATGAGAATGAAGATTGACCCCAGGTGGAGGAGGTCGCCCGTAAGCCGAAAAATGTTCATGGCTGGCTTTTGGATAGAATGAAATGTGGGTGGGTCGAGGCCAGCGCCGTGCGGCAATTCAAAGTAGCGATGCGAGTAAAAATGCTTTCTGGAGAGAAGACAAGCAACCGTGCTAGCGAGCCTTTTAATCGGGGGGAGAAGGCGGCCTGGCCACGTGGGCAGCATCTAAATACAGCCAAAGAGCGGCCTTTTCTGGGGGAGGGCCCAGTGCGCGCTCTTTGTTTCTCTTTTGCGCATTACAAAAACTTTTTTGTTGCAATTGGTTTTATCCCCCACGGCTTTGTTTGCTTCAAAGGCCGCAGATACTCCCCAGCAAAGACAGGTTACAAAGGCGCTTGGGAATCGGGGGCTTGGCTTTCTCATTCGCTCATACTATGCCACCAGCGACTGCCAGGGCAAACCGCATATCAACACTCGGGCAAAGAGCAGATCCGTATTAGTAGCGCCGGCTGCGCAGCTTATCCAACAAGGGCGCGTTATGTTTGAGGGGCTAGGCCGATTTAGCAGCAAGCAGCGCCATGGCGGCGCGCTGGACGACACGACGCTGCCGCCGCTGCACGGACACACGCAGGGCGCGCAAGGGTGTGATAGCGCAGACTGCGGGCGGCCGCTGACGCTGCCATCACTGAGTGCGCTGGGTATTACCGACGCGAGCGGGGCAGCAGCAGAGCTGGCAGACGGAAGCTCTGAGGCTGCCGACGGACATTCCGGCGCGGCGGACGGGCAGACCGAGGCAGCAAGCGACGCCGAGCAACGGTGCCTGTGGTCCACGTGCACGCAGATATTCAGCACGATTGACGAGCTAGTGCGACACCTGTACAAGCTGCACGTGGCGACGAACCGCACAGCGAGCCATGCACAGGGTCTACAGGCAATTACGGCCGAGTTTCTGTGCCGCTGGGCGTCGTGCGGCACGCGCGCGCACGACACCGAGGAGCTGATCGACCATGTGTGCCGGGATCACCTGGACGCAGCGCAGGTGCAGCACCGGTGCGGGTGGAGCGGGTGCAGACAGAACCACGAAACCATTGCCGGACTAACTGACCACATCTCGGGAGCGCACATCGGGTCGGGGCGCAGCAGCTACGTGTGCGCGTGGGACGGCTGCGAGCGCGGCGGGCGGCCATTCACGCAGCGCCAGCGTGCGCTGCGACACATCCAGACGCACACGGGCGTTAAACCGTTTGCGTGCCATGTGTGCGCCAAGCGCTTTAGCGAGGCCCACATCATGCAGCAGCATCTGCGCGTACACACAGGCGAGAAGCCGTTCAAGTGCGTGCAGGACGGCTGCGGCAAGGAGTTTGCGGTGTCGTCAGCGTTGACAATCCATCGCCGCACGCACACCGGCGAGCGGCCATATGAGTGCCGTTTCGGCGGCTGTGACCGCCGCTTTGCCGAGTCATCAAACCTGACCAAGCACATGCGCATCCACACCGGTGAGCGCCCGTTCAAGTGTCCACAAACCGCTTGTGGCAAAACGTTCTCGCGCCCAGACCAGGTCACGCGCCACCAGCGCATGCACGGACGCCGTCTGTCCTGTCCCGTCGAGCAGTGCAACAAGACCTTCTCAACGCCAGCAACGCGTCTGAGCCACCTGCGCTCTCTACATCCCGATGCGCCGTCCTCGCCATAGCCCACTTGTACTTTTTATTAGCTCTCGCCCCTGCACTCTGTAAGCTCTAAACTCTATTCAACCAGCTACTCCTTGCGCGCCTGCATGCGCTCGAAATCTGCCTGTGCCTGGTCGTCGTCGTCCATCTGCTTCCACCGCGCCCCAATCCGCGCACGCCGTGCCCGTGCCTCGACCAGCTGGCGCCGCCGCCGCACCTCGAACTCCTCTCCCAGACACCGGTTCAGCGCCTCGCTCAGTGCATTGCACTTGCCAAAAAATTTGGCCCAGTTGTGCTCAACATGACACGTGTTGAGCCGCTCTACGAGTTCGATGCAGCCCGGATTGAGGTGGTCTGCTAGCGCCGGATGCATTGGCGTTAGTCAATAGTTGCTTGTTAACAATAAGAAAACCGGCAGAATATCCAATGGGGCCGAGCGTGGCGCGATGTATGGGGGCTGTCTGCGGAATATGGTCCGAGCGCAACCGCCAATGCGATTATGGCACCGCCGCCTCCACATTTATTCCGCGTCTCAAGCACGGGTTGTCGCTTCTTTGAAGTTTAATTGCAAACTCACAAGCACCGCAAGGGCAAATCTAAAGTACCTTGGCCTCGGAGCGCAGCTTGTCCAGCAGCTCATCAACGCTGGCGACAATCTTGCCGCCCTGGCGCTTGGGCGGCTCGGTGACCTTGAGGGTCTGCAAGCGGCTCTTGACTTCGATATCCAGCTCGGCTGGCGAGATAGTCTTCAGCGGCTTCTTTTTGGCCTTCATGATGTTGGGCAGCGACGCGTATCTGGGCTCGTTCAAGCGCAGATCGGTAGTCACAATTGCTGGCAAAGCTGAAGATACAGTCTCCAGACCGCCGTCGATCTCGCGCACCACCTCCAGCACGCCGTTGCTAATGTCGACCTTGGATGCAAAGGTGGCCTGAGGCCAGTTGAGCAGACCTGCGAGCATCTGGCCAGTCTGGTTTGCATCGTCGTCGATCGCCTGCTTTCCCAGGATCACAAGATCAGGCTTCTCAGCATCGATAACCTTGCTGAACAGCTTGGCTACGGTGAGCGGCTCCAGCTCACCGTCCGTCTTCACGTGGATGGCGCGGTCGGCGCCCATCGCCAATGCGGTGCGCAGCGTCTCTTGCGCCTTGGCCGGACCGCAGGACAGTGCCACAATTTCCTTGACCGTGTCCTTGTGCTTCTCGCGCAGGCGCAGGGCCTCCTCGACGGCAATTTCGTCAAAGGGGTTCATGCTGTGCTTGACGTTGGCGGTCTCGACGCCGGACTGGGCGCTGTTGACGCGCACCTTGACGGCCGAGTCGATCACGCGCTTTACGCCAACTAGAATTCGCAAGCTGGACATTTGTGTATGAGGCTAAATCTGCGAGAAGAATGGAAGAAAAAATTGAAAAGAGATAAGAAAGAAAGGGGCCAGCAGAAATTTCGCACGCACCGTCCGCGATCACATGCCAGCCAAGGCCGCGTCGTCATCATCATTGCCAGCGGCAGGCGCCGTTGTGGCAGAGTCCGAGTCGCGTGCGTTGTTCTCCAGCTTGAGCGCGTTGTCCTTATCGGCCACACGGCCCAGCACGCGGTGATTCAGCGAGCGCAGCTGGTTCTTGTTGATGTGCGCGCTGAGCGACGCGGCGCCGCGCCAGCACGGAATGGCCAGCAGCGCCGTCAGCCGCGTGTGCGGCTTCTCAGCGTCGGCAGTGTGCTTGGCTGGATCGTAGCACATGACAATGCTGCACGACGGGTCAACCATCTTTACCCGGCGCTGCGTCTCCTCGGACAGCTGCGTGAACAGCGGGTTGACGTTCTCGATCAGGACCCTGAGGTCGTGGAACGACATCTCAATGGCGTACTGGTCGCCCAGGTGCGGCAGCAGCTGGGCAACGCCCTCGCAAACCAGACGGTAGGCACACCCAGCCTCCTTGACCGAGCTGCGCCCAAAGACCTTGATGCCCGTGTTGACTATGCGCAGACGCTGTCCGGCAAGCTCCATGAGCTGGCGCACCGAGTCGGCAACGTGGTACACCGAACGGAACGCGTCATTCTCCATGCGGCTGAGGAAGCCGTTCCGCGACATCGAGTCCTTGATGCCATAGTAGTCCAGCACAGCCTTTAGGTCGCTGTTGGCCGGGTCCAGGAACACAAACGGGTTCTCGCGCAACGCCGGGTCATCACGAGGGCAGTCAGGCCGGTACGGCGTGCGCTTGCCGGTGGCATCGTCGGCGACAGTATCCTCGCCAACATCACTATCGATAGTGCAGCACTTGGCGTCGTCAGCAGCCGCATCCTCCCCAGCATCGGCTTCGGTCTTTTGGCGCTTGGCGTCGGCCGGCTGAACGTCGAGTGTGGGCTGCTCGTCCTCGGCCGATCGCTTGAACTCGGCAGCCTGTTCTTTCCGGAGCCCACTGATGGCTGCCGCGCGCTCGGCAGCAATGGCAGCCTTCCGGCGCTCGTCGACGCTAATGGGCGCCACCTTCTCGATGACAGCAACAAAAAAGCCGCCCGTGTTCTGCAGGTGCGGGTAGATACGCAGGCAGCGCTCGATCTCCAGCTCGCGCATCCGCGCAGGACTCAGCGGGAAGAAGCCCTCCATATGACGGCGCATGCTGCGGCTGGTCACGTCAGCAGTAACGGTCGCGGGCGACTCGTGCATGCTGCCGTCGCGCGCCATAACCTTCCATGTCTCCAGGCCCGGGCGGCGCTTGAGAGCGGGCAGCTCGCTGCTGACGTCGACCAGGCGCAGCGCGCCTTCAAAGTGGTCTAGCACGTGTGCCACCACAGCCTCGTTCTCGACAGGGTTCAGCGAGCACGTCGAGTACACCAGACGTCCACCGGTCTTTAGCAGATACGCCGCGCGCTGCAGAATCTTGGTCTGCAGCGGATTGAGTGCGTGCGCGTCGTCAGGGCTCCACGACTCCCACACGCGCACGTTCTTGCGCGTGGTGCCGTCGCCGCTGCATGGCACGTCGCACAGGATGCGGTCAAACTGCACCATGTCGCCAGCGGCGGTTCGCACGTTGGGAAACCGCTCGCCGCTGTGGTTAGTCACCACAATGTTGGGGCTGGTGAGCCGGTTCATCTGGTGCACCAGCATGCACGCGCGCTTGTAGTCGGCGTCGTTGGCCACCACCAGTCCTGCCGGCACCGCGCCCGCCGCACCGGCGTGCAGCGCCTCAACCAGCTGCGCGGTCTTGGAACCCGGCGCCGCGCACATGTCCAGTACAAAGTGGTCCGAGTGCACGTCCAGCAGCAGTGGCGGCACCATGCTGACCGCCTCCTGCCGGCTAATGTTGCCAATTTCGGTCTCGGTTACCAGGAACGAGTGGAACTTGGCCAGCTCCTGCGACTTCTTCAGCGCAATCCGCGGGATGCTGAACTGCCACCCAAAGTTGCTTGGGTACCACGGCAGGGGGTGCGGTACCTCGATCTCGGCCCCGTCGATTCGCACTTCGCGGATGTATGGCACAAACTCTGTCATGATCTGCTCGCGGATGTCGGTGGCCTGTTGGCGCGACCCGGTTATGCGGAAATTGGTCGGCAGCACTGTGCGCATCATCTCGATCAGCTCTGCAAACTCGTCGGCATCGACAATGTTTTGCGCCTGGTAGTACTGGCGAAGCTTTTCGTTGTCGCGGCGCAGCTCCTCAAACTTCTTGTACCGCCTTCTCTCGCCCTACATGCATTTGTTTCAGTATCGGCCGTAGCTTTGCCAGGCACGCCGGCTGTTTCGGTAATACTTACATTGACGTGCTCGCCCTTCTTAGCCTTTGAGCCCTTTCTTCCGCCGCGCCCCATGTTGCCAGGTTATGTAAGAGCGAAAAGTCTTTTAAAGAAGATCTAGCAAGCAAGCAAACAAACAAGCAGGCAAAGACTTGGTGCTTGATGAAGCGTTTTTTTTTCATCGCTAATCGATCAGGGGAGGGAGATTTTGTGATCCGCCGCTGGTGACGACCTGCTCCCTCGTTTCAAGGGCTCCGCATACCATGCAGCGCTTGTTTACTACTCCACCAGCTCTCGTTGCTTGTATAATCTGAACACGGGGGAATCACACGGCAATGGTCGCACAGGACGGCTCTAATCTATCGAGAAAGCACAAGCTAGTGTTTCTTGGCGAACAAGGCGGTAAGTGCGCTGCTGCCGGTTGCACGCACGCAGATGCGTGGAATGCACTCGCAATGTAGCTAAGGCTTTGCCCAGAACATACTCGTGTAGCTGGTAAAACGTCCGTCATAACCCGGTTTATGTATGACACCTTCGACACGACATACCAGGCGACCATCGGCATTGATTTCCTATCCAAAACCATGTACCTGGAGGACCGCACGGTGCGGCTGCAGCTGTGGGACACGGCGGGCCAGGAGCGGTTCCGCAGTCTGGTTCCCAGCTACATCCGCGACTCGGTGGTGGCGCTGGTGGTCTACGACATCACAAACCGCGAGGGTTTTGCCCAGACGTCAAAGTGGATTGACATTGTTCACGCCGAGCGCGGCAACGATGTGATGATCGTGCTGGTCGGCAACAAGACCGACCTGAGTGACGCAAGGCAGGTGTCTACCGAAGAGGGCGAGAAGAAGGCCCGCGATCTCAACGTCATGTTTATGGAGACCAGTGCGAAGGCTGGCCACAACGTCAAGGCCCTGTTCAAGAAAATCGCACTGGCACTCCCGAGCACTGACGCCGCCGCAAACGAGGGGAGCAACACGGCCATGATAGACGTGACGCTGAACTCCAACGCACAGAACACGCAATCGGTCTCGGACTGCGCATGCTAGGCGTTTCCCCAAATAGTGTTTTTTCTGCATCAATGAACCGACTCGGCTCGATTTTTTGTCGCTACCATCAAACGAGCCGCGCGCCGAGCATATGCTGAAACTGCTCAGGCAACCAGCACTGATTCACTCTTTCTCATTCCCCCAGGTATTTTATATCGCACGAAGGTGAGTTTTCCCGGATTATTGCTGGAAGTTCCGAAGCCAGTCAGGCACAGCGCAGCGCAGCGAATCCATTGCCGCCGGGAGCCCGGGTCACAGATGATGGATGCGGAGGCGCCGGACGACAAACAATGGATGCGGTGGGGATTCCGCGATGGATACGGCTGGAGCAGCTGCTTTACCGATTTCTTTTTCGGGCGCAGGCTCCGTTGGCCGATGAATTCGCAAACGCATTGCCAAAAGTTTTTCGACATTGCCGATTGCTGACCGAAATGAAAGCACAAGGGCCCGGAATCGACGGGAATGGCAGAGCAATAGCGAAGGCGGGGAGGCTGCTGCTGTTGTTGTTGCTACACGCTTTGGGCTGCCACCAAATATCAGCCTTCGTGCCGGAGCCGTCGCTACTAACACTGCGCTGTCAATATTGTTTTGTAGGCAGCATTATCTCACCATGGGTAGAGTTATCAGAAGCCAGCGTAAGGGTGCCGGGTCCATCTTCACGGCCCGCACTCACCGCCGCAAGGGCGCGGCCAAGCACCGCGCGATTGACTACGCCGAGCGCGAGGGCTACATCCGCGGTCTGGTGAAGGAGATCATCCACGACCCGGGGCGTGGCGCGCCGCTGGCCAAGGTTCAGTTCCGTGACCCGTACCGCTTCAAGACCCGCACCGAGCTGTTCATTGCGATTGAGGGCATGTACACCGGCATGTTTGTGTACTGCGGCAAGAACGCCAAGCTTGCCGTCGGCAACACGCTGCCCATCGGCGAGCTGCCTGAGGGTTCGGTTGTGTCGAACATTGAGGAGAAGCCCGGAGACCGCGGATCGCTGGTGCGCGCATCGGGCAACTACGCCACCGTCATTGGCCAGAACCCCGACGAGGGCATCACGCGTGTCAGACTCCCGTCGGGCAGCAAGAAGGTGCTCAAGTCGGCGTGCCGCGGCACCGTTGGCATGGTTGCGGGCGGTGCTCGTACCGACAAGCCTCTGCTCAAGGCCGGTCGTGCGTTCTACAAGCACCGTGCCAAGCGCAACTCGTGGCCACGCACTCGTGGTGTGGCTATGAACCCTGTCGATCACGTGCACGGTGGTGGTAACCACCAGCATATCGGTAAGGCCTCGACGGTGTCGCGCAGCGCGGTGCCTGGCCAGAAGGTTGGTCTCATTGCTGCTCGTCGCACGGGTCTGATCCGCGGTTCCAAGGTGAACAAGAACTAAGCCGTTCCCTTAAAATGCTCCTAGCGAACCCCTGTTTTCTGTTTAAACTGCCGCCCGTGGGCGGCTTTGTTCTGCCCTGTTGGAATAAACCCTGGCTGCTGCCGCTTCATTCTCGATCTACGGAAGGAAGATGCAAGCTTTCTTAACTGGAGCCCGCCTTCGACGCATGGTGACGCAAACAAAGACCGATTCTGAGAGGTTCTCTGCAAAGAGGAGCGAAGGGAGGGAGCGGTGCAATGATTCCATCCTTTCTTCTCTTTTTTTTTCCGACAATTTTGGCGTTGCCTTTGCCATTTATTCGATTTCAACAGGATGCAGAACTGCACTCGCAACGGCTGCGGCCAGAGTTACGACCCGGCGGCGAACGACCCAATGTCCTGCCAATACCACCCCGGAAAGCCCGAATTTCACGAGGGGCTGAAGGGCTGGACGTGCTGTAAGCCACGAGTGCATTCGTTCGATGACTTTCTGGAAATTGGTGGCTGCAAGCTCGGACCGCATTCAAACGAGCCCAAACACAAGGACGATCCGTTCAAGGCAGACTTGACCCAGTACGACGATGTGCTTCCCGAGCCACAGCCGGCCGCCACACAGGCAGCGGCGGCAGCGACGCCGGTAGCGGCAGCATCAAGGGCTCCCGAGCCTGAGCTCATTGACGAGGACCCGGCAGGAGCCATAGTCGCGGCGGGAGCAAAATGCAAGCGCAACGGATGCAACGCCGAATTTGTAAGCGTAGATCAGTCGCAAGGAGCGGATCAGTGCCAGTTCCACCCGGGACGAGCAGTGTTCCACGAGGGCACCAAGGGCTGGACATGCTGCAAGCCGCGGGCCACGGACTTTGACGAGTTTATGCACATCAAGGGCTGCGCGCGTGGGCGGCACCTGTTCATCGGTACGCGGGCGGTTGTACAGGCGCAGGCGGAGAAGTGCCGGCGCGATTTTTACCAGATGGCCAACGATGTGATTGTGTCGGTCTACGCGAAGAAGATCCAACGCGACGCCAGCTCAGTGGAGTTCCATGGCGACAGCGTCCAGCTGCATCTGGAGTACGGCGATGGCAAAGTATATGACGACACGATCCAGTTGTATGCGGCGATTGACCCGGCGGCATCGTCGTTTGAGTTTCTGTCGACCAAAGCCGAGCTCAAGCTAGCCAAGGCAGCGCCAGCGCAGTGGCCAGCACTGGAGCGAGAATAGGGTAGTCGGTGTTTTAGTGTTTATGTGATGCCAACTACCGCAAAGCAAAATAGGCCTCGAACTGGGGCAATAAGTGATCGTGGTGTGGCTGGTATGTCCACAGCTCACCCGAGCGGATGCGCTGCAGATGACCGGCGTGGCGAGCGCCGGCATCACAGCACGGCGTTGGGCGCAGTTGGCGTGCAGCCGGCGAATCTAGCACCGCGCGAAGCTGCTTGGCGTGCAGGATGGCCGGCCATACCGCCGCAAACGCGTAGCCGGTGCACTGCGCAAACGCTGCGCCGTCGAGGCTGTCGGGCGCAGTTCCCAGGTAAAAGCACGCCGCTGCCAGTGCCGACGCCGGGAACCGCAGGCTGTCGTGAAAGTGCAGCAGCGCGTCAGCGTAGTCGCAGGCCACGGCAAACTGGTGTATACGGAACCGGCGCGGTGTGGCTGCTGGACAGGATGCGTCGTAACCGCGGGGCACGGTGGAGTCAGCAAATCGCGCTGGAAAGCGCGCGGCGGCACGCTGAAACGCCAGCGCCAAAAACTCAAACAGCGTTGGAACAGCGAGGCGCCAGCGCAACGCAACCAGCACGTCTAGCTCGGCCTGGCGCAGCTGGTCACGCGTGAACGCGTCTTTTGAAAAGTCAGTGAGCTCAGTCAGTGTCGGCACACGCTGCTCTTCGGCCTTCATCGCAATCGCCAGGCATGCCGTGCCGTAGCATTGCAGCATTCCTGGCTCGACCACAATTTGTGTGTGCGCCAGGAACCGATCAAGGAACTGAACCGTCAGATGTAACGTCTGCCGGTGCATCCGGTAGTCTGCTGCCACCTCCATCAGCCAGTCTACCAGAATTGGCCGCATGCGTGCCGACAGCGCCGAATGCCGCGCCAGTCCGCCTGCCAGCCCCGTTGCGCACCGCCGCTCAACCTTGCGAAGCAATGTGCCCAAGTCTGCATATGTGTCTTCCAGCTCGGGCTTCGGATCCAGGGTCGACTCGTGGGGGATGGCTTTTTCCGGCTCCGTATCGTCGCATTCGTATGCCCTAACTGAGATCGGCGACGACGGCTCTACCACCGTGATTTGCGACTCGAGAACCACCTCTTCCTCGACCGCCCTGTCCTCAGACTCCAGCACGATTATCGTGGCCTCAGACGACGGCTCTGCCAGCGGCTTCCGTGCTGGATGGGCGCCTTTGCGAGCTGCATCCTTGCCGCTGTTTTCCGCCTTGCTTTGGTGGCTGGCTGTCATCGACGACAGCGACGCGTATTTGCGGATACCCATCTCGGTGCACCCGCGCTTGATCGCCATTTTGGCCTTGCCGACAAACTGTTCGACGCCGCCGTCGTCAGTCTCGACAAATGACCGCTTACGCGCCTGACCGGCAGGGCGCTCGCATGCAGCTGACGGTCGTGTTCCCTCGAGCTGCTGCGCCTTTGTGGCCAGCACAGCCGTGCTCGGCGCGTTTTCCTTGTTGCTGCTACGTGGCATTGTGTTGTGATGAGGCGGTGTGAAGGAGAAATGAGATATACGCAAAACAAAAAAGTAACAAACACGAAGCTGGCTGCTGCAATAAAGAACAAAACTGACACCCCGGGCTCCGACTGCTGGCAAAGAGAATGGGGGGTTGGACGCGCCTGAGGAGCAGAAAAGACCTGTTGGCGCGCGAACATGCATTTTTTTACTTTTACGCGAACGCGATGCGCGTCGCTGATTGGCTCCGCGGAGTTTTCTGCAAAACGCGAATTTCCAGCTCAGCCATGCGGCTCGAGCCCAGAAGCGCCAGAGCCAGATCTGCGGCCTATGCGGCCTGGAAGCAGCGAAACTGTATCTGCGTTTTGCGCGTGCAGTCGCGCAGAAGCTTGCGGATGACGTCCCAGTGGCTGGCCGCCAGCGTCACGCCGTCAATCTCGCGCAGGTCGCCGGGCGTCTCGGGCGCCGCGCGGCCTTGCTGTGCTGCCAGCTTCCGTGCGCGCTCCTGTGACCGCTCGTGCGCCGCGCGCACATACGCATACAGCAGCCGGAAGCACTCGGTTGCTGGCGCCGTCATGTACACCTGCAGCGTCTGGCTGATTACCAGCGCTTCCAGCACGGCCTGCAGCATCCCACCCACGCTGAACGCGTCGATTGCGCGGATGCTTTCGAGTAAATCCTGCGCCAGATTCACTGTGAGCACCTGGAATACGCGCTTGGTCAGTGGCTGCTGCTTGACCATGTGGTGCTCAGCCCCCGCACCGACCTCGGCAATCAGGTCCATAATCTCTGCGTGCGTAAACACCAGATACAGCAGCGCTTCCGACACATACGGTTGCGTATCCTTGGGCATTTCTGTGGTCGCCCAGCTAAATCCGCCCATCAGCACGCCGCGCCGCACAATTGCGCTCAGCTGCTTCGCCTTGTCGCGGATGTAGTAGGAGAAAATCATGTCGTCTAACCGCCGCAGCAGCTTCTCCAGCTGCGGCAACTCGTCGGCCACATCCAACTTGAGCGTGTACCGGATTGCCTTCGTGTGTAGCAAGTCCGGCACCACAAACAGCCGGAACGCTGTCAGATTGCACAGCGTCGCCAGAATATAGAAGTTGCGTGAGTGGTGCTGGCCGCCGCGCACCTGGCTGCCATCGGCAATTGAGTGCCGGCGCCCGATTACCACGTCGCTGGCGCTGCCGTCGGGTTTTGCCGGCAAATTGAACGACAAGCGCCGCTGTCCCCTGACCAGACGAGAGCGCTGGGCTGAGGGCAACGGCGCAGCGCTGCCAAAGGCCAACGCCGACGCGTCAGAGCTATCGGATGCCGGCAGGGTGCTAAATGCCAGCACATGCAGTGCGTCCAGGAACGAATACATGGTGCCAAAGAACGTGCGCTTGATATGCGCCATGGCCATATCGTGCATCTTGTGCGACTGCTCGCTCTGCTGGCGCTGGATTTCGTCAAAGTTGGCGTCAAAGTGGGGTGTCTGGCCTTGTGCCGTGGGCCGGGTGCTCTTGCCTGGCTGCAGCGACACCGCGTAAATTGCGCCCAGCTGCCCGGTGATCGTTTGCGCTGTGCGTAGGAACAGCGGCAGCAGCTCAGTGTTGGCAATGGTCTTGGCAATAGCTGTTGGCGAGTCATCAGCACCAGCATTGTCACGGCGCCCAATGTAAAACGGTGGCCAATAGCTGGTGCCGTGGTGCAGCCGCCAGCTCTCGTGCAACGTCATTGCACGCGCGTCGCGATCCCACATTTCGCACAGGAACAAGATCAGTCCGGCCTTGAGCTGGCTGATCAGGTTGGCCAGGATAATTGCAGGCTCCTGAGCCATATCAATCGCTTCAATGTCGTTGGCCGCGTTGACCACCAACTCGGCGATGGCTGTCATAAAGTAACCGGCTAGTAGTGCGTGTGTCTGCGGAATGCGTTGCAGCGTGGTTGCCACGTGCTGCGGGCTCAGGGACTCTAGACCGATGATGGTGTCGGAGTCGCCTAAAATGCCCAGCAGCCGCAACACGTGTTGGCTGTACTTTTCAATGATCTCTTCCAGCAGCGTGTGGCACTTTGACACCTTCTCCAGGTTCAGGCCCTGTCGCCGGCGCCGTCCCGCCCCGCGCGCTGCTGGCGGCTGATACAGCTCCTCCATGTACGCCTGACACAGCTTCCAAAAGTCTGGCAGCCGCCGCACCAGCGTCTGCGACAGCGCGCGGACAGCTGCGTATATCTGCTTCCATGCGTGGAATTCAGAGTCGCGTCCATGCGAAGCCGCCGGAAAGTCCTCAAACGACTCAATGCCCAGCGCGCGCTCCAGCTCGTCGGCCCGCCGCTCGGCGTCCAGAGTCGGCTCGCGCCCAGCGCTGGCCGCTGCTGACTTGCTCCCGGCCCCACGCTGTGCGAGCTGAGCGGCCTTGAGGCGGTGCTCGCGGTAGTCCTCATCCATCTTTTCGACTATCCATGTGTGCTGGCGCTCCAGATAGAATGCGACCGGATCGGTCTCACCGGGGTCAACCTCCAACAAATGCCTGATGACGTTCTCTTGCTCGCTATACGGCCGGCTGGGCTGCCCCAGGCGCCGAAACAGCGCGTTGCGGAGCTCCACCACGCTCTCTTGGACCTCCTTCCACACATGCTGAAAGATCTTGCCTAGCGCTGTCGCCTGCGGATCCTCGTCCATCGCGCCGCTACTGTCACCAGCACTGTCATCAGTGACAGCCTCAAGTAGCTGTCGGCCCTTCTTGTACTCACGCACAGCCACATCAAAGCGCCCCTTGCGTGTATACTCGATGAGACTGGACGGCAGGTTGAAGTAGAATTTGTACCGCTCAATGACACTGAGCGTCGAGCGGATCTTCTCAGCTCGCGCCCGGCGCTCGATGATAGGATTGTAGATCTCGTCAGCCTTGTGCGTGGTGCTCTGTAACGACTGGTTAAACGCACGCGTACCAAACTCGGCCCGGTCATTGAGCGACCGTGTCTTCATTTCCTCGTACAGCAGATCGATCTTCACGCGCGCGTCGACAAACCGGTCAAAATTGTTGTGCACCAGGATCTTCAGAGCTTCGGTGCCCTGCGACACAGACTCGCGCAGCAACCGCGCGCCCTGCATCAGCTCACCGTATGGCGTGTCGCCGTGCACTGTCTGCATAAACACCGCCGGTGCAAAGTTGCGGTTCGAAACGCTGAACTGTGCGCGGTACGCCATATCGCCCATCGCCTGTGGATCGCCCTTGCGCTCCAGCTCCGCCGCTACCGAAGGATACACATGCAGCGGGTCGCGGTCACTGATTGCAAGATTGTGTGCCGAGGCATCGCCACCCGCCATAGAGTCCATCCGCTGCTTGCCGCTGTACTCGTCATCCTCGTCCTCGTCATAGCTGTCGTCGTCGCCGTCTTCGTAGCTCCCGCGGCGGCCTCGCTCGCCGCCGTGCCGCCGCCGACCACCGACGCTGGCCTTGCTGCTTTTGCTCGGTCGCCGCTCAGAAATCGATAGACCATGCATGTCTTCTTCCAGGCCCAGCTCGTCGGGATTCCTCGCATGCCCATGGCCGCTGCTGCCATCGTCAGCAGGGTCACCAGCTCCAAACACGGCGTTGGTGAAGCTGTCGAGCCCATACCGAGCGAGAATTTCCGCGTCATCGACTGGGGGCATGGCTGTGCACGGTGTGAATTGCGTTGCCAGTAGAGATGGGCCAATCAGTATAGTGTCACTACGTTTTGCGTAGTCAAAATGCAGAGATGAGTCAATTTTGCGAACGTCGGTTGGAGTAGTGGATGCTGCCAACGTGATCATGATCAGAGCGCGCCTGCTTGCGATTTAGCATGCTGAATCTCCGATGGCCGTGGAGGCACTAACACATCCCAGACGGGAAGGTAGCATTCGCTCCATTGTCTGCGCTGTAAGGCGAATGGTGGCACGCTTTATACGGCGACCTCCGAGAGCGGAGCTCGAAAAGTCGCCATGGCAACTGATGGCACGTAGAAAATCAGGCGAGACAGTTATCCGACCACCTGCCAGCACTCACTGCGTGGCTGTCCATTGTCGTCCTAACGACCGTCCCTCCGTAACGTCTCGACTGAGCACGGACGCTTGCAGAGAAAGGCTATAAGAATCGGTGATGTGGCGGCCATTCGTTGTTGACAAGAGCGCCATCGCATTTTTTATTCCAACCGCACTTGTGTCAACTATTTCTATTCGATTCACGCAGGATATTTAGCGACAAGACTGGAGCTGGAAACCCGGTTCGTAATTGAATATCGGGCTTTCTTCTGACACGATGGCTTTTTCGTGCTCGGATTGCGACCGCGAGTGCACCTGCCCGCTGTGCAAAGGCGCCAATGGGCAGCGGTTCTAGCCAAAAACGACAGTGTACTATTTTTCTTTGCTCAAAAGTCTCCAAAAATGTGTCCTTGCAACTTCAGAACATTCAAATCGATCTTGTACATTGGATACTACGCAAAGTGCTGTTGTTCAATGCAGACAATGCAATTACGTGTCCTTGGAAAAGAATGGTCCTGACCCTGAGTCCCTCCTCCTGAAGGCGCCAACAGAATAGTTGCCTGTGAAACAAGTGGCCACGCAATAATTGCCTGACAATGGATCCTTCTCGCTGCAATTTAGCAGCGAGCAAATGTATTGTACATCTCCTAGCATCGTGTACAGCCGTTTACATAGTTGGAGCCCGCAAGCCGCTGATGCCCTTGCGCATTGCTCGCACCCGCTGAATTTGTCTGCGTAGTTCCCATTTGAGAGTAAACAGGTCCGCAAGTGCGGTATTTGACACGTTTGTTTATCTCTGCAAGCTGCAGTTATGCAGGCATGCATCTTCTCAATTTCAGACGAGGCCGTGCTAAATGGCCGAGTATCAATAGCGGAGAGCAGCGATTATGCGGTTGCACGGTTGGAAGCCGCAGGCCGGGCAGACATGTCCACAGTGTTGGTATAAAATACCACAGACTCCAAAAAGCGGTAGCTTTCACAATAAAGCAGTGTGCTGGCCGTTTTCCCTTTCCTTCTTCAGACTGTGCGATGCACAACTCTTATATCTTTCGACCCAGCTGCCAGCGGCTGCGCCCTACCACCCCAAGCTACGTCCTGGTCAACATATGTACAGCGCAAGCCTATCCTGAGGGGGTTCAATCCACGGTGTTGGTTCTCCAGCGCGAATGCACCTGTCTTAACTGTAGACTGGGCGACTTTTGCAGCTAGCTCGCACGATTGGCTCTTGCGTGCACTTTGGACAACCAAGTGCAGCTGCGTTGGTGCACCGATATATTAGAAAAAAGCTACCAAAATAGATACCGTTTGTAATATTTGGCCCTATTTTGGCGTTTTGCGCTGGCTTGACATGTGTGACGTTATCCGCTCGTACTCGAACGGCATCATGGGCGGGCGCACGCAAACGCCCGCGCCAAATGGCGAGTAAACCCGGATTGTGGCTTGCGGGAACTGGCCCGTAACCGCTATCCACCCAACACCGCCAAACACCACATCCAGCGTGGCATTGCGTTTGTGCTGGCCGGCAAATTTGTGCTCCAGCGCAAGCTTCTGGTGCGGGAACCACTTTAGACGTTCGCTGTCACCTACCGGCGGCTGCAGAATCGTCTGTTTGCCGGACTGCATTGCTTGCACCAACTCGTCGGCGCGCTGGATGCGCGTGAAGTGCGGACGGATAGTCGAAAAAACGGTGACCAGGATTCGGGACGGGCCGTCGACAAGGTCAACGCGGCCAAGTCCGCCTAGCATAACCGACTGGCCAAGATTCAGAATAAACGTGAAAGGGGACACGCGCTTTTGGCAGACCACAAGCTTCAGCTCCTCGTTGGTAAGGTAGCTGATAATGGACTTGTTACTGAACACACCTGGCGTGTCGTACAGGTGCACTTGCCGGTCTTGCGGCTCTGCGCCGCTGAGCGGCACCAATGCCTTGGCAAACCGGCGCAATGGAATCCCGTATAGACCCATGGTTGTTCCGGGAACATGCGATGCCAACACCGTGTGTGCTGACCCGCCCATGCTGATCCGCAGCAACGCATTAATTAGCTCTGACTTTCCGACATTTGCACGGCCAACCATATAAATATCCTGCCCAGGACGGCGCTGCTCCATGATGTCGGCGGCCAGCTCGCGAATGCCAAGGTTCTTTAGTGCAGCGACAAAGTGGATTGCTCGCACATTGACCTCAAGGCCGCCGACAAAGCGCTTGAGCCACATGAGTAGGCGCTGTTTGTGGTAGTCCCTTGGCAGCAAATCCGATTTGTTGGCCACAAGAACCACCGGGTGCCTGCTGCCAATGATGTCGCCCAGATGTGGAATCAGGCTTCCAGGTATGTCAAACAGGTCGCAAACAACCACGATCATAATGTTCGACTTGTACCGCAGAAACCGCAGCACCCGCGGATCCGAGACAATGTCCTCCTTCCACGGGCGGTCAACGCGGCTGTAATTTTTAAGCGAATGGCATCGCTGGCAAATAATCCGATCGCGCCCCTGCTCGGCCCGGCGCCGCACGCGGGCTGCTATCAGCGTGGCAAACGATTCAGCCCGGGTGTCTCTCTGATTGCATGTAGGCGCGTCCATCTTGTCGCCTTGGGGGTCCTCTGGCTCGGCATTTGGATCGGCTGACTCCGGAGCCACCTTGCCAGTGAGCAGCTCCTGAATCTCGGGGTCTTCAATGTCGCTAACAATCGATGTAAATTCGTCGTCGCTCAGCAAGCGCTTGTCATTGGCAACTGCTTTGTGAACCGCCTGGTCCGCCAAGACTGAAATACCGACCGATCCACCAGAGCCGGCGCCTTCAATCGACGGGAGCCCTTTGACCACGTTTGCCTGGTTCATCTGTCGCCACTTTTTTTGGTTCAGGTAGCCGGCCGCACGGGGGTTTTCGGTCTGGAACGCGGCACCGCAGGTCGGACACTGGGGCATTTTCGGGACCGACTGAATAGGGACCACATAGCTGCGTTGCTGAGCCGTTAGAGGGTACCAGACTGGCAATGCAGTTGCTTGCGGCGAGGGCGTGTGTGCGCGTTGCCAAGATCGAACGCGGCTGTCTATCAAGCAGTGTGCAGATCGAGTCACGCTAGCAGCAGCCCGCCACGCTGATGCCGCCACCTGCGCTCTCCGTGTCGCTAACATGCGGCCAACCTTCCCAACTACAAATGCAGAGGCCGAGAATGCGCAAAGGAGAGAAAATACGATGATGGTTGTGCGGGCGGTGATCATGGAGATTTTTATGCTGACGCTGATTGTAATCGGATCAAGCGGAGGATTTGCCAGTGTGCGCCAAAACGCATGGAGTTCTGGGCAGCCATTTTCGATACACTCTCTAACTACTGGCTTTTCAAAAGTATCTAAAATGGTGCGTATCCATTGCGTGTTATGAGACGGGACTGGGCGCGCAGGGACCGGCGGGAGGATGGATGCACGGTGCTGAGGGCAGAGTGGGAGCGGCAGAACTACTGCAGTCGCCAGCACGAGCGACGATGGACGCTGGATGCGCGGGCGAATCCATTGCGGTTGCCAATCATTGCATCCATTGGACTATTTGTTGAAGGATGTCGAGGGCGGGACGCGGCCAGCACCGAGTGGCAGGATAATTTGGCAAATTTAGCGGAAATTGCCAATGCCGCGCTAGCATGCTGGAGCGGTACTGCCTGGAACCTGCCCGCTTTCCCGTGCTTGGTTGTCCTTAGCGATGGCTAAGGAGTTGGGTGGCTGGTATTGCAATTTGTCAGCGCAATCCTTGGAGCAAATGAGCCATAGGCTCAGACGACTCTGCTGGGGGGCCTGGTTCCTTGCCCTCGTTCACTCTATCTCGAAACGCCGCCCTACCCTTCCCCCTTTTTTTTCCCTCGGACCTAGCAAAGCGACGGCGTGACACGCATGAGCAGAGAACTGACTAGTAGTGGTGTATTTGTTGTAGACGGTCAAGCGCAGAAACCACGGACGCAACAAGAAGGGACGCGGCCACGTCAAGCCCATCCGCTGCGACAACTGCTTCCAGGCGTGCCCGAAGGACAAGGCGATCAAGCGCTTCAACGTGCGCAACATGATCGAGGCGGCGGCCAAGCGTGACATGTCGGAGGCGTCGGTGTACGATGCGTACGACGTGCCGAAGGTGTACTACAAGCAGCAGTACTGCGTGGGCTGCGCGATCCACAGCCGCACGGTGCGTGTGCGCTCGCGCAAGGACCGCCGCAACCGCGAGCCGCCATCCCGCTTCAGACGGGACGCCAAGAAGCCCGCGCCCGCCGGCAAGCCCTCGGCTTAAGCGGAGGCGAGAGTCCTTTTTTTGGAGCGCAGCGGCAGCTGTTCTTGGTCCCTCTCACAGAAGCAAGTTGACCAATTTCTTTGCTTGTTTTTATCATCAAATCGAATGGATTGCAAGATTCGTGCTAGCTTGGCGGGATGGGGGAGTGGGAAGCAGCGCAGCGCAGTAACTGTGCGCGCGGGAGCAGGTAACTGCTGCGCCGTAGAAGCGACCAATTTCAACGAGGCAGTAGCCCCGGTTGCGGCCGAGGTTCTGGGAGCTCCTGGAGGCCCGACAAGCAGCCATTTAAGGTGGAGCGCGGCCCTCCCTCGGGGGGCCGCGAGTGAGCGAGGAGGAGACACAGCAATTATATCGTTAGCATGCTAGGGGGCCAACAGTTCTATCGACGCGAAATGGAGACGGTGGGCAACAACACGCTGGTGTACCAGTACACGCTGGGCAACGAGTATCCGCCGCCAATGATCGAGTACGAGCCGGTGCGGTGGATTGCGTATCTGATGTCGGTGGTGTTTCCGCTGCTGGCGGTGCGCATGCTGATGGTTGGGCGGGCAATGCGCGCGCCGTGGCTGTGCGTAGGGGCGCTGGCGCCGTCGCTGATGTTCCTGGCGCTGGTGCTGCGCGGGGCGATGGGCAGCGAGTCGGACGCGTTCCGGATGTACGAGGCGCAGGCAGTGCTGTACCTGAGCGCGGGCGTGGTGCTGACGGCGATGCACCTGGTGGTGGCAGCAAAATGGCAAGTGCGAGCTAAGGTACATGGATATTGATGCAAAGGAACTTTTGGAGGCTAATGCGCAGGGGCTGTACATGTAGGATCGAGCGGGCGCGGCCAAGCGTGGTGGGGCGGTTCCTGACGCACGCGGCGCTGGCGTATGCGCTGGCCGGCGTGGCGTGCGTCAGCGCGGGCGTGCCGCTGAGCTTCGACAGCAGCGAGGCGCGGCGCGTGGGCGGATACCGGCTGGTGGCGGCGGCGCTGGCGGTGACGCTGGGCATGGTGGTGCTGGGCGCCGGGCTGGCGGCGTACCACACGGACCGGCGCGGGGCGGCGCAGGTGGCGATTGTGGCGGCGCCGGCGGTGCTGCTGGCGGCATGGGCGTCGTACGCGCTCGCGTGCACGTCGCTGCCGATGCACAGCACGGCCAACGCCAGCGACGCGCTGTTCTACTGCCTGGGCGTGCTGCCGGCAGCCGGCGCGGCGGGCGTGTGGGCGGGGGCCGCCGAGGACGCGCTGGGCGCGGGGCAGGCGTGCTGCGCGGCGTGCCCGCGGTGTCTGCGCGAGGTGCGCGTGCAGCAAGCAATGGGCGCGTACGCGTAGGGTTACGCGTAGCTACGGCACGTAGCGATTGTCGATGACGGCGCCGCGGTAGAAGACGGGGCCGTCGGTGTCGAAGACGCCTGTGTCGACGATGCGGCCGGCGGCCGACACCACCACAATGACGCGCGACGGGTCGTCGCTGGGACACAGCTGCTCGTCGGCCGGCGCAATGCAGAACGTGGCCGGCAGATCGATGGCCGAGATGCAGCGCGCGTCGGCCGGCGCGGCGTCGCTCAGCTCGCTGATGGCGGCGCCGACGAGCAGGCGGCCCCAGTGGTGCACCAGCGCGCGGCTGGCCTCGCGCACCTTCTCGGCCAGCGTCATGCGCGCGTACTCCTCGGACGGCGACGCCACGCGCTGGTC
>JANBOZ010000018.1:0-22870 GCA_027575305.1 Coemansia sp. RSA 2708
GATGCTGCTGATGCTGCTGCTGTTGTTGCTGAGGCGGCACAGCGGCCTCGCTTGGATGACGTGCGTGCTCGGGGGGCTGTAGGGCTCCGGGCACCGGACCAAGGGCTGGCGGCGCGCCAAGGCTAGGCGGCGGACCGCCCGTGACCGCTGGCTCGCCCGCGGGTCCCCCACGGGCGTTGAGCCGGCCACTGGTTGCAGTGGTGGTCGCCGGATCAATGGGTGTTGGCGGCGGATTGGCGCTGCTGAGGCTGGTCTGGCCGGTGCTCTGAATGCGGCGTAGAAGCTCTAGGCGCTGCTCAATAACCGGATTCGAGCGGTCCAGCTCAGCTGCGCGTGTGTACGCGTCGATCGCGTCGTTGACCTGATTGTTGCAGGCCTCGTACAGCGCACCCAAGTCAAACCACACCTCGCTCAGATACGGCTCAATGCGAATGGCGCGACTGTATGCATCCAGCGCATCGCGATACTGGTTGATCTGGTAGTACAGCACGCCAATCGAGCACCAGTAATTCGCGTTGTTGCCGTCGCGGTACACGGCCTGCTGATACGCCTCGTATGCCTTGTTGTACTGGCGCTGCACCATATAGCACCGCCCGAGCAAGTACCATGTCTGCGCTTCGGCCTTGTCTTTGTCAACCTCGATCGCGTTGGTCAGCAGCTGCACGGCTGCGTCGACATTGGTCATGCTGGTATTTGGCCGGAAGTACAGCGTGGCCAGCTGCTGCAACACCTTGCTGTGCTGCGGGTTCTCGCGCAGCACTCGCTCGTATGCGTCCTTGGCCATCCCGTACTCGGAGCTGAGCTCGTGTACGTTTCCAATCTGGAACCAAATGTCGGCCTCGGTCAGCGGCTTTGGCGGATTGGTCAGGATGCGGTTGAAGCACTCCAGACTCTGTGCGTACTTGCCCTGGCATTTGTGGATAATGCCCAGGCGGAAGTAAATCTCGTTGGCCTTATCAAAGTTCGGATCCATGTTCAGCACGCCCACAAACGCCTCCTCGGCGTGGTCATACGAGCAGTAGCGGTCGTACATGATTCCGATACCGTACCACAGCTTGGGCTCCTTGGCCTCCTCGAGGCTGTTGAGCGCGTTCTGGTACGCGTGGTACGCCTTCATCAGGTCGTCCAGCATCAGGTAGCAGTTGCCGAGCGCACCCCAGACTTCGCCGTTGGACGGGTCAATGTTGATTATGCGCTGAAAGTACTCGACGGCTTTGTCAAACTCCTCGCGCGCGCGATAAATATTAGCAATCTGCGTCAGCGCTGCCTGGGAATACGGGTTGTGCCGCAACGCGTTGTCGTACGCAGCCAGCGCGCGCTCCTGCTCGTTCATGGCCTCAGACAGCGAACCTACATGCGCGTGTACCAGAGAGCCGAAGAGGCAGACAATGGCGCAGAACAGACAATTAAACAGAGCGATTAGGCTTTGTTAGCACGCCATGGAGGAGAAAGCCAGACATTGTCTGGGTGACCTGCCGGTGCAAAAAAACGCGAACTTACCAATCTGCAGCCAGACCTCCTCGGTCATGGCGCTCAGCCGCTGCGTGGGCGTAACCGGTTGTTGCTGCTGCTGTTGCTGCTGAGGGGCGGATGGCGGCGGCATGTGCGACTGCTGTTGCTGCTGCTGCGGTGGCGGTGGCTGCGGGGCCCCCGAGGGATGCGGGGCTGAGTGCGGCGGCGCCTGCGCAGGCAACTGCTGCCGCGGCGGGCGCAACATGTGGCCCTGCCCGGGCGCCAGCGGCCTGGGCGGCGGATGCATGCTGCCGTTTGCCTGCGCAGCCGGGCCCGGCGGCATACCCGGCGCCGACGAGACGTGCATGCCCGGCGGCGGCATCCCGGCGCTCATCGGCTGGCGCATGTGTGCGGGAACGGGTGAGTGCTGTTGCTGCAGGTGGTTGGGGGCCTGCATCGTTTGCGTATACGCGGCTACAAGCACAGATTCACAGATGGGCGGGCAAATTGCGCGATCTTAGCTCGGCAGTTGGTATAAAAAGAGAGGGGAATAGAAAAACGCGACCGATCGCGAGATTGCTGAAGCAAGAAATTGCCAGATGAGAATTCAGTCAGCCGGAGCTTTGGGGCACGCACAGCAGCCAAACAGCCAAGTCTCCGAATTACGCACTTTTTTCTTTTTTAAAAGGCCGAATTTCTTTTCCGCCAGCTAGATTACCGGGCGGCCCGGAGAAATGGTTCCGGATTTCACTGGCGTTGACAGCGCGCCTTTGGGCCTTTTCACAGTTTGCTAAAGAGCGCTGGTAGGTTGCAAAAAAAAACCAAGCAGCAGCAGAAAGAGGAAAAAAGGAGCGAATAACTAATAAGTGGGGAGCGAAAAAAAAGTGGGTACAATAAACCGCAAAACAAGGCGCCGCGACGCCCGTTTTTATGCGTGCGCGCGTGGCCCAGGCAGCGGCGTGTCGGAAAATGCAGGTAAAATTTTCAGCCAATCGCGGCCAGGATCCTGCGTCATCTTTTTCCTTTGATCCGTTCACCCAAGTGTGGCCCTTGGCTTGAAAAGTTGGCTACAAAATTCATTTAGCTTTCGAGAAACAAAACCCCCCGCTAGTCAAGCTCGGCAGTGGTGACCGCCGCCACCAGCTTGCTGACGGCCAGCTGCCTGTTCTTCTCGAACTCGGCCGTGATTTCCGCCAGCCGCTCATCGGTGTCAGCCTGGATGCTGGCCGTCAGCTTTGTCTGGTCCGCGCTCTACAGCCGTGTCCGTGAGAACCCCACGTTAGCTCGTTAGCCAACCCGCCTGGCAAATCGGCATATTAATTCAGGCAATACGTACCTCTGTTTGGATCCGAGCCAGCTCCTGGTTCTTGCTCGTCTGCAGCTTACTGATGTCCTCGCTCGCCATCTTGCGCGCCTCTTTCAGGTGCTCGGTGCGGTCTACAGACACGTCGCGCGGTCCGCATTAGCCAGATGCTCGCTGCTGGTCGCTGCTGGCTCGCAGTCATACTTACATGTCCGGGCCTTGGCGACAATGTCCGAGGCCTCCCCCTCGGCCTCAAGCAGCAAGTGAATTCCCTGGGAGCTCGCGGTAGACTATACAAAGACGCTTTAGCATGTGCCGCCCACTTCGCGCTGGGCACAACCCGTGTGGCAGAAGAAGCTGTATCTTACCATTGCGTAAATGAGCGTCGATTCGAATACAACCCCAGATGATAAAGTAAAAAGTGTACAGTTGCGAATTCGTCAGCAGCAAGACGCTGTGCTGGCTCCAGGGCGGGTGATGTAATACAGCCGGCGCTAATCAGAATCACCAAATCAATACTGTGCGAGCTCGGCTTTGGTTCGCGCCCCCCCCCCAGAACAGCAGCCATGGAGTCGCCGCGCTGTGAAGAATCGCGGGTGCGTAGTGGCGCCGGTACCGGCGGCCCGTCAACCGACCATTGTCGGCCGCCGCATCCCAACCTTATTCGAAAATCGCGGGCGCTGGCCATCGACAGTCGGATGCCAGCAAAACAGGCGGATTCGTAGCTTTGAGAGTGCATATGCGTGCATGCCGCGGTCCGATACGCGACACAAACATCTGCGACCATGAGCGGATCCCAGACGGCGCCTGGGATTGCGACCGGCCCTGGGCGGCGCCACCGCGCATTGGTTGTGCTGGGCGTGCCAAATGCGGACATGCCGTGCAGCCACGGAGGTCACATGCGTCGCGTCTGGTGGCCAGGAGCAGACGGTGCTGCAAATCCCGGGTGGAGGACACCGCACCACGCTGCCTGCACGCTGCACGGCCAGCGCTTGCTACATGCGGCCGCTGCGTCAATAAGCGAGGTGAATCTGGTTTAATCAGCGCCAGCGCCCTCGCCGCCAGCCGTCGCACGCGCCCGGCGGGGGCTCCGCCGACCCGTCGGCCGACCAGCACGCCCGGCGCGCCTACTGCTTGCCGGCGCTTTTTCCTGGGTCCCTCCCTCCTTCGCCCAGCGCCGCCGGGCTGCGAGGCCCTCAACCTGTCTGCCGGCGGCCAGACCGCTTCCGGGTTACTGCCGCGCATTGTCGGCACCGCCGGTGCTCAGGCAGCCCGCCCGCGGCCATTGGCTGCCGCGCTGGCGCCTTGGCCGGCGCGTGCGCGCCCCCTCCGGTTGCGCTCGCGCAACAAACATTCCCTCTGTGCCCCGGCAGCTTGGAATTCGCCCTGCCCTCCTCCTGAGAAGCGAAAGGTGGGCGCGTGCATTGCCTATTGAGGGCAAAGTCTGCGCCTTTCCTCGTGCTCTGCCCGGCCAGTTCGTCCGACATCTGGCGCGTCTGCCCCTGGCGCTCTTTTGCTTGCGCTTTTCTCTACTTTACTTCCTGTTCAGATTTCTTGTGTTTCCAGCACCACACTTTGATTGAACGCCTTGAGCTCACGCTCCATCCTGCCTGTCTTGTCACTCGCTCGGCCCGCCGCTGTTTGCCTGGCACGCGCTCGCATTTGTGTTACACGTCCTGCCACACGCCCGAGGGTGGCTATGTTCCGTCGTAGCTTTGCCAGACTGACATCTTAGCTTAAACAATCAACACTGCTACTCTGCATTTCTTGTCTCTGCTTTTCTTTTTTGCCTCTTTCGCATACACACTTTTCTCCGTATATATTTCCTCCTAGTTCCCGGGCGAGGCACGCCTTTTCCGCCGCACTTATTTACCCTCCCCCCTTTTGCTGCGCTTTGTGTGTCTTTGGCCGCGTTCGCACTACCGCCGCCTGCCCGCTCTCGCCCAAGCGCTCCAACGCATTAACGCGCTACCAGCCAGCCATCCGCTGTCTGCAAGTGCAGCCAGCTCATCAGTTCTACCGCCGGCTGCAGCTTGCTGCTTGACACGGACGCGCGTGCTCCTCCCTCCCCAACTGATTCGCATTCGATACGCTCTCGCTGCCTGTTAGTTTCACACTGTATTTATTGCCCCCACCGGCTCCGACGGTCTTTAATCGCCCGCATCGCGCCCGCGAATGTATGAAGCCAACAGAGAGGCGCCCCGCGAAACATGCGCGTCATCGTCGTCGCCCTGTTCATCGCCGCTGACGCCCAGCATGGACCCGCCGCAGCCAGACCCCACCGTTGCTGACTACGGCAAGCGATCGGCCACACTGGACAACATCGGCGCCTGGTCGTCGGTGCAGGCCACTCCGTCGACGCAATCCGCAGCAGCGATATCAGCATACAGCATGGCGTCCGAGGTGCACACCCTGGGCAAAACATACGGCCAAATGACGCTTGCACAGAACCACGCCACTTTGGCGCCCGATACTGCGCCAGCCTGCGCTGATCCATATGTTGCTGCTACTATGGCGGGCGCCAGCGCAGCTGGCGACGCAGGCATCGACCTCGACTACTCAGAGCTCGACGAAGCGATTCTGCGCGGGCGCTCGACCACGCTGCCCAACATATTTGCCGTCCCGAACCCGCTGTACCGGTACTCGGCCGTTGCAAACCCCGAAGCCAGCGCTGCGCCTGGGACGATCAGCCCGGCATCGACGTTCAGTATGCTTTCCCGCCACGGTTCCATATCGGCCGCCAACAACAACAACAGCACCCACACCAACCGGACAGCCAGCCCGCTGGGTCTGTCACTCAATGCTATTCCCATACACCAAACAACCAGCCTAGACAATCAGCTCACATCGCCGCTCGAGCCAACCAGCTACACAGCCGCGGGGCGCCTGGACATGCTGGGCGGCGGAATGCTTGGCAAGGCCAACTCGGTCATCAGCGGCAGCGTCAGCAGCACTGGCAGCCTGGGCGGCATCGGCAGTGTGCCCGCGCGGCGCTTTTCCGAGTACTCTGCCGACCACCCATCGTCGCTCGCGCTTGCATCCTACTCGATGGGCTCGTCAGTGTTTTCTGGCAGTGGCGGCTCTGGCAATGCGCACGCTGAAGGCATCAATAGCAGTGGCGTGTCACATGATTCCCAATCCATCTCAGCGGGCATCCACAGCGCCTCCCTGCAGTCAGGGCCACAGGCCAATGCTAGCCGCGGCGGCACCGGCGCGTATCCAAAGCCAGCAGTCGCTGGCCGCTACGGCGGGTTTGGGCTCCAGTTGCCAACGATGCGTGAGGAGGATGCGCTGGGCGAGCTGTCGCCCTCGCAGTCTTCCGGCACGCTGATGCGCAACGCAAGCTTCCCGAACGTGGCTTCGCCGGCCGCAGCTGCGCCTCGGTCCCTGGGTGCTGGATCCGGCGGAGCACCTGCAAACATGTATTCAGCAAAGCGTGTGTCGTCGTCAGCTTCGCCCGAAAACGATGTTGCTGACGCCGAGGCTTCAACCGCCGACTGGCCGGGTGCCAGCACATACCTGCCGCTGCGCGTAAAGTCTCTGAAAGACATGCGCCGGCCATCTCTGGAGGCTCACAGCGACGCTATTGGCGACCTTGGCATTCGGGATCCGGCGGCACCCGACCGCTCAACCGGCATGCAGCCTACGATACCGTTTGGACCGTTTCCCGGCATGGCAGGTATGCATCGCAGACACTCGCTGGCCAGCACCCATCCACATTTTGCGGCCCCGGGCAATGTCGGCAGCGGCGGAGCAACGCCGGCGTATGTCGGCGACTACTCAATGTACCCGCCGCATATCCATCCTGCCAGCATGGCCGCCCAGCAGCCAATGCTTCCGGCGGGGATGTATCCGTACGGCGTGCACCCTGGCGCAATTCCGCGCCAAAACAGCACATCGGCGTTGTACTCCATAGTTGGTCAGCAGCCGCAGCCGCAGTTTGCTATGTTCCAACCGCATCCGGGCGCCATCCCGCTGGCGCGCACCCCTGGGCCCGGCGGCATGACACAGCCTCCAGGCGTAGCGCCGCGCTCGGGCTTTTTCAACGGCCAGCCAGCAGGCGTGTCGATGCCCTCGCAGCAGCCGCAGCCGCCGCGCTCACAGTCGGCGCTTACCTTGCCGCCAATGCTTACTCCGGCGCACATGCAGCTCCAGCCGTCGGTGCTTCAGTCGGCGCAACTGGCGCAGTCCAAGCAGTCGCAGGCGCAACAACAAGCGCAGAATCAGCAACACTCGCGACGTGCGAGCCACTCGGGAATTCCACGTATAGGCAC
This sequence comes from Coemansia sp. RSA 2708, assembly GCA_027575305.1. Classification (NCBI taxonomy): domain Eukaryota; kingdom Fungi; phylum Kickxellomycota; class Kickxellomycetes; order Kickxellales; family Kickxellaceae; genus Coemansia; species Coemansia sp. RSA 2708. The sequence goes on from JANBOZ010000018.1 coordinate 7,030, forward strand.
GCCGGCCGTGACGCTGGGCATGATGTCGCCAGTGCCGGTGCTAGCTGGTGGGACCCACCAGGCAGCGGCGCACCCAATGCTGCCCAATCCGGCGACGACAATTACACCAAACATGCCGTTTGCAGATATGGGCAAAGGCCTTCCGTACCAGTCTCTGACCAAGGGCACGCGCGTGTTTGTCGTGCAATTTAAAGGCAAGCGCTGCGACTTGTATTTTGCTCCAAACAGGGGGATGGAGCACAAGGTCATTCCGACATTGGCTCCAACCGCAGCAAAGGACGGCGCCGGAACGGGAACTTCAGCCATGCCGGCCCCTGTCCCGCCCAAGAGCCGCGACAGCGAGGCCAAGTCCGCGTACGAGCCTGGGACATATGTCCTAGTAGAGGCCGATAGAGGCGTAGATCTGGGCGTGATTCGCGAGGAACTCCTAGGCACCGAGACGGTGCTGGCGTTCAGCAGCGGCAGTGCGGACGCGTCGCCCGGCGGATTTAGCGATCACAGCACCCTCGATGGTGACGACGCGGCAGGCGATCACGGCGGGCTGGCGCGGCCAACATCAAGCAAGGACGTGTATGTCAAGCGCATTTTCCGCGCGGCGGACCAGCGCGAAGTGGCGGATTTGCTGGGCAACAAGGTGCTTGACGAGCAGAACGCACTAAGCATGTGCCAGGCCAAGGTGCAGCAGCGCAAGCTGTCAATGTGCGTGGTCGATGCCGAGTTCCAGTTTGACCGCCGCAAGCTCACGTTCTACTTCACTGCCGACCGCCGCGTGGACTTTAGAGAGCTGGTGCGCGATCTCTTCAAGCACTTCAAGACGCGGATCTGGATGTGCCAGCAAACCTCTTAGAAATACGACCATTTTTTATCTTTATTCCAAATCCCCGCGCGGCGATAATCACGCCGGTCCGCGCCCCAGATAGAAATTGACCGTTGGCTCGGTGAAGCCAGCTTGCCTGGGCCCTCCGGATCGGCTTTTGCGCTAGTATAAATGCTGGCAGTGCCCTCTTTGGTTCCCACCAACGTCAGAGTAATTGCTTTTTATCTATTCTTTGCACACAGATTGTCATGGCTTCTCTTGCTCGCATCCTCCAGAACGCTCCGCGCACCGGCGCTCGCCTGATGAGCACTGGCGCGGCCCAGCGCACAGCGCTATATGACCTGCACAAAAAGCACGGGGCGCGGTTCGGGCCGTTCGCCGGCTGGGACATGCCGCTGGTGTACGCCGACCAGGGCGCGCTGGACTCGCACCTGCACACACGCAAGCACGCATCCATCTTTGATGTGTCACACATGCTGCAGACGCGCATCGTCGGCGCTGACCGCCACCGATTCCTTGAGCACCTTGTGGTCGGCGACCTGAAGGAGCTGCCAGTGGGTGGCGCGACGCTGTCGCTGTTCACAAACAACCAGGGCGGCATTGAAGATGACACCATTGTCACGCAGCAGCAGGACTCGTTGTATGTGGTGTCGAACGCCGGCTGCGCAGACAAGGACCTGGCACACCTGCTCACGCACGCCAAGCGCTTCCAGGACCAGGGCGCCGACGTCGAGGTGCGCAAGATTGAAGACCACGCGCTGATTGCGCTGCAGGGTCCAGCCGCACAGAAGGCGCTGGAGCAGCTGGCCGGTATTGACCTGGCGCAGATGCCATTTATGACAGGACAGGTCATCGACATTCGCGGCGTGCCGTGCCATGTGGCACGCTCGGGATACACTGGCGAAGACGGGTTTGAGCTGTCGATCCCCGTGGGTGAAGTGGTGGGTCTGACCGAGCGGCTACTCGAGAACCCCGAGGTCAAGCTGGCTGGGCTTGGCGCGCGCGACTCACTGCGCCTGGAAGCCGGGCTGTGCCTGTACGGCTCCGACATCGACGCCACCACCACGCCAATGGAGGCCAACCTGGTGTGGACCATCGGCAAGCGGCGGCGCGCCGAGGGCGGATTCATCGGCGCTGACGTCATTCTCGACCAGCTGGCTAAGAAGGGTGGCACACGCCGCCGCGTCGGCCTAGTCATCGAGGGCGCACCGGCGCGTGCGCATGCCAAGGTGCTGTCGGCCGAGGGCGAGGAGATAGGCGAGATCACATCGGGCGTGCCGTCGCCATCGCTGGGCCGCAACATCGCGATGGCCTACGTGAAAAAGGGCTTCAACAAGCGCGGCACCGCACTAAAGGTCAAGGTGCGCAATCGCGTGCAGGATGCCCAGGTGGTCAAAATGCCGTTTGTCCCAGCCAACTATCACAAGTAGCCTGTCTGCTTTTATTAGAGAAATGAATCGGTAGCAAACATTTGTGTGTACATGCGCACCAGCGAGCTGTAGCCCAGGTCGTCGCCACAGCGCAGCAGATTGGCCGCGTCGCAGTTGAGCGGGCTCGACGGCTCCGGGTTGGCCAGCAGCACGTGGACGGCCAGGCACGTCGACGTTAGCGTCCAGGCCGGCGACCACTGCGTTTTAAGGATGTCCAGGCAGATCTCGCCGGTTTCAAAGTGGACGTTTGGGTGGCAGACGGGTGTGACAAACGCCAGAATTGGCGGCTTAATTGGATACTGCTCGGGGATGTCGATGCGCAGACGGAACAATCCGCCGGCGTAGGGCGTGTCGCGCGGTCCGTGCAGCTCAGCGGTCCACTGCAGCAGGCTATCGTCGGCGGCTGGCGCCAGCGACGCTAGCTCGTCGCTCAGGCCTTTGCGCGTGTCGCTGAGCTCCTTGAGCAATCGCTTGGTGACCGAGGCCATTGTGAATACAAATTGCGTGTAAATGTACAGAAGCAAGCGCAAAGCGGAGAGTGGGCGAGAGAGAAAAGCCCCGCTCTTCAAGGCTCGAACCATAACTGCTCAGCCACGTGAAAGACGGTGGCAATCGTCGGTTGGACAATGCGCTTTTCGGGAGAGATTAAGCCGTTTCTTTCTTCAGCGCGATGGATAAGCCGACCGCCAGCACGGATCTCCGGGTGCTGCCCGAGAAAAACGCCGACTACGGGACGCTCGAGTACTGGCAGCAGCGGTACACGCAGGAGCCCGACGAGGTGTTTGACTGGTTCAAGACATATGCAGATCTAAAGCCGCTACTGCAGCAGCATGTGGCTCGCGATGCGCGGATTCTGATGCTGGGCTGCGGCAATTCGACGCTGTCGGGCGACATGTACGCAGACGGCTATGAGCGCATCACCAACGTAGACTACAGCGATGTGGTCATTGAGCAGATGCGGCAACGCACGCAACATCAGCCCCGCATGACGTGGGAGGTCATGGATGTGCGGGCAATGGCGCTGGACACTGGTGCTATCGACGTGGCAATCGACAAGGGCACGCTGGACGCGTTGATGTGCGAAAAGGGCGACGTGTGGGAGCCATCGGCCGAGCTGTGCGCGAACGTAGCCCGCGAGGTTGACGAGGTTGACCGTGTGCTGGCGCCGGGCGGCAAATTTCTGTGGATCACGTTTGGCCAGCCGCACTTTCGCCGCCGCCATCTGGAGCGCGATTCGTGGGCGATCGAAGTCGAGCGCCTCAACGACGGGGGCTTTGACTATTTTGTGTATATCATGACCAAGCGCACGTGATAGCTTTCAACTTGCTGAATGACAACTCATTAGACGATCGGCTGGGTCTAGCCTCTACCCCGGCTGGTGCCTTGCCCGTTATATAGGCCATAACCACCCCGGCCAGCAGCGTCTGTCAGGAACTGCACTCTCATTTCTCTGGCATTATCACAGCATGCTGTCGAATCCATGGAAGAGCGGTCAGGACCGGGTTGGCCTGTTTGACGCGTCGCTACGGCCGCTGCTCTGGGAGCGGTTAATATACTATATTCGAATACTGGTTATCTTTTCGACAATGTACTGGATAGCGGGTAGCATTATATATGGCGCCGTCTACAAACGCAGCGACATGACACACCATGCGACGCTCGAAGTTGTCGATCTAGATGGCGGGCCAGTCGGCCGCGCCGTCGCAGACAGCATCTTACAGCTCAACTCTCGGCCTAGCGACAAGTCCCCGCGATGGCGGCTGCGCACAGACCTGCCGACCTTGGCTGCAACCCGCGAATGGGTCAGGCTGCACGGTTGGGGTGCCATCGTTATCAACCAGGGCGCGTCACAGCGGCTCCAGGACGCAGCGGCAGGTTACAGCCCCCAGAATGCGGTTACGGTTATCAACAACACGGGCCGCCATCCAGTTACCTCGATTTCATACCTCGAGCCGGCGCTGACGCAGGCAGCAACTGCAGCAGTGCATCAGTTCGCGCTGGCGCACCTGGCACAGCTGCAGGCGCCAGCAGATCCGCTGCTGCTGCCGACGCTGGCCCTGCGGCCAATTGCATTCACGTCGGAGGACGTGGGGCCATTTTCGTTTGCGCTGGCGCCGATCATCTGCGTTTTTGGATTTCTCGTGGGCACGCTCATGATGGTCGAGGCGCTCATCGAGTGGAAAATGACGACGTTTCTTCTCTTTCGCAGGGCCAAGCACTGGCATGTGTGGGCAGCGGTGGCAGTTGTCATCACAGCCTGGGCGCTGTTTGTGGCCATGCACTCGGCCCTGGCGGTGTCAGCATTTCTGGGCCCCGGCTACACGGCACTGGCGCTGCCGTACACGGTTGGCCGCTTCTTTTCGCTGTGGTTCACTACTGCGGCGGTGCTGGCCGCCATCGGCGTGTGGCTGTTCAACTGGTACCTGGTGCTGGCGCCCGAGTTTTTCGGCTTGCCGACGCTAATCACCGTTATATCCAACGTTGCGTCGCTGATGACGCCACTAGAGTTGGCGCCGCACTTTTTCCGCTGGTTCCAGGTCCAGCCGTTTTACAACGGATCCATGCTGTTCCGCTACGTCCTGAGCGGCGCGTATCCCAAAGTTGGCCTCAACGTGGGCATCCTGCTGGGCGAGTGGGCGCTGATGGTGGCGGTGCTGTTTGCTACATCGTGGATCCGCCAGGCCACCATTCTACTGGGAATTGCCGACGTCGCCGGCTGGCTCCACGGGGGCATCTTCTTCCACAGCGATATTCCATACTACAAGGACACGAAGGCGGCATTGTCCCAGCCGGCGCGCTTTCCCCGCCGCTTCGCGGTGGCCGACGCGCCCGGCGACACAATGTCCCTGCGTGAGGGCAATTTGGGCGTGTAGCCGTTTAGGAAATGTGACGCAATCGGAGCCCGATGACCGCGTTTCGGGCAAGCACACGAGCAGCAAGACAAGACGCTTGGTTCCTGAAGCGGCAAGGCCCGCCGTGCGGAGCATGTGGCGCGCCGGGAAGCGCGGAACAGCGCGAGATGCGTGCGGCTCTCCGCTCTCCCAGCACTGTTTTTTTTTTTGAAATGATATAATAGGGGCCGTTTGTTGTGCCCTTCTCATCCCTTTCTCAACAGCCGCCGTCCAGTCTCGCTCTTTTTCTTTCTTTCTTTCTTTCTTTTTTCAGCCTCCCCTCCTCTCCGGAATGGCCGCGCTGCAGAACCTGTTTGTGCCGCGGGCACGCATAGCAACGTTCGACGTGACGCTGCGAATTGAGGACCTCAACAACGTACCGCCGCTCAACGGCCTGTTCTACGCAAAGTGGAAGTGCCAGACGCACGGCGGGAGCTCGCCACGGGTGCCCGTCGTCAACCGCGAGGTCCTGTGGTCGCACGCGGTCAGGCAGGCAGTTGACATTCCCATCGGCCGAGACGGCGTGCTGGCCCCGTGCGAGCTTCGAATCGCGATCAGGCAGGTGAGTTGTGCGCTGGCCTGGACCCGCTTGTGTGTGCGTGTGTGATCGGCAGGCTTGGCCGCTTATCGAGACATTGTGGCGTGTAGGAAGTGTACTCGCATGTGCGAATGAAGGTTGGCGCGCTGACGGTCAATCTTTCGGAATACGCACGCCTGTCGGGATCGTCGCGGCGCTATTTCCTCCAGGAGTGCAAGCTCAACTGCACGCTCAAGGTAAGCAGGCGCTCTGCATGCGATGCCCCAGTTGGCTGTGCGTCCTCCTCTGCATTACATATCCCGTGCTGAATTGGCGCCCCGATGTAGCTCTCGATAAGCGTCGCCCAGGCCGCCGGCCCCGATGCCTACAGCGCGCCGCCGCTAGACCGGTCGATGGTGCTGACCGATCTCAACGACATTATCACCAGTGAGGGCAGCGCCCGTGCTCGCGACGGCGCATCTGCCGGCACGTCACTAGGCAGCCAGCACCCGTCGCGGCGCACGGCCAATGCGTCGTCGTCGTCACACTCGACCACACGCAGCGCCACCACCGAGACATCGCAGTCGCGCGGGCTGCTGCCCATCGACAACACCAATGTGCGCGACCTGGCGCCGTTCCAGCGCTCGTCACGCAAGAACCAGCAAATTGTAGACAGCGTGTTTGCGCCGTCCAGCCTGCCGCTGTAAGCCCCCTTTATTCGTGTATTTTTCGTGCTCTCGCGTGCTGCTGTAAATCCTTTTCTTGATAGAACAAATCTCTGTAAACCACTTTATTCTAGAACTGTCCCTGCGCCAGCTGCCGCACAATCTCGCGCAGCAGCTCCGCCAGCTGCGCGTCGCTGTACACATCGTCGGCCTGGGGGTGCACGTGGACAAACAGCGTATGCGGTGCTGGTAGCTGCCTGGCTGGATACGTTGTTTCGGATTCGGCAAGCGAGATGTAGTATGTAAAGTCGCAGAGGTAGTGCCCGGCGTCCGAGCTTGCCTGCACGCTGCGCCAGCCCCGCTCTCCCAGACGCCTGCACAGCCCATCTACATCGACTGCTGTGGCCAGCTCGTCGGCAGTGCCATAGCCCGGCACGCAGCCGCCGGACGGCAAATCCTGCGGGCCCTTGTTGCCTGGTCGGGTGTAGCCGGTTCGATGCGCACGCTTCTCAAGCCTGACCATGCCGGGCGCGCCAGCACCGCAGTGCACAACAATCCCAAACTCTGCACCTAGGTGCAGGGGCGGAACCAATGCCAACACGTCGTCGTAGCTGACTGGGAGCTGGTGGCAGTGGCACACCACGGTTGCGTCCTTGGTCTCCACCGTCTGCCCAGCCAGCTGCTTGACCGCCTCCCAGCTGCGGTTGTCGCTTGGTCTGGGCACGCCAAACGGCTCAAACCCGGTTACCAGGGCATGGATGACGGTTTTTAGTGTCATATCCGAAAATGTGATGAAGAGAAACCCGCACCACGACGGCGTCTTAAAATGCACCCCAATACCTGTTTTGGCTTGCATAGGCGGTTTGCAAAAAAACCTATGCGGGTTAGCTGCGGGTACACTCTGGGCAACTTACCTTGCCTATTTCCCGCTGGTTTTTTGGGTGTTTATTTATGACGGCAGTGCGTGTGAATATATCGCCGCGTTTGGAGACTCTGATAAAAACCAGCGCATTCGTTGGTTGCATACTTTGCAACGCCGAATTCCGCGCATAGTGAGCATGTGAACTAATCTATCACTGCGTTTGGATACTCTGATAAAATCAACGCATTCATTGGTTGCATACTTTGCAACGCCGAATTCCGCGCATAGTGAGCGTGTGAACGAGTCTATCGCTGTGTTTGGATACTCTGATAAAAATCAACACATTTGTTGGTTGCACATTTTATCAGAGGTTCGGCACATAGCGTTTAACCTGCACACGCTTGCTAATAGGAAGGAAGCTTCATCCAGCTATTTAATCCAGTGCGTTCCCCCGTCAAACGAAAAAAAAAACATCCACTGTAGCAACTCGGTGCGCATTTTTGGAGTTTTCGTTGGCTGAGCAGCGGATTTTTGTCACGTGTAGCCCGATTTTGGACAGAAATTCGGCAAAGTTCCCAAATGGCAAACTTTGACCGGCCATAGCTATCTGTGGCCTGGACGGTTAACCATGACATCCGCTCGCCCACCTAGCCACAGTTCACAGCTATCGCTGGATAGTAATTTTGTTTGCATCCATACCCCCGCTAGCTAAACTACCGCGCACCAGGTTTATATACTATGCTAACGGGAAATTTTCAAGTTGGCTGGTGGTACAATCTAGCTGTAGTACAGGTGGTAAGCAGATCTATGCGCTGTGTCTTATCGCGTGTATTACCTAGAGGTTACCGGTTCAATCCCTTGCAACCTTTTTTTGCCATTTTTTTGCCTGTACCGTCATTAATACGCTTATTTAATCGAACTATAATAAATAAAGAATAAACCTTTTACCACAGTGAGGCGAGCGGCTGAAACAGCTGGGGGTCAGCTGGCGGTATCAGTTTAGATGAACAGTAGCTCCATTCGTCTTCAAGACTTGGGTGCAGCTCACCCAAAGACTGAATACACTGCGCACTAACTACTCGGTATGCTCGTAGGCCGCCATCCTGAATGCGCTGCACCCCTAACCGCCCAATGGCTACTGGATTATACAGCTCAATCAGCACCAGGTCATATAGGCCGCCGTTTAGCTGGAGCTGGAAGGCTGAAACTATATCTGCGAAAAAGGGGGACCACTGGACAGAATTGGGGATCCTGGATGGCGTGGACAGTAATCGTGTGGGATCCATTTGGCCCATGAGATGCTTGACCAGCTGGCGGATGCATTTTCGTTTTGTAGCTCGCTGGTCCTTATTTATTCGCCCCTGGTAGTGGTTCCATCGTAGTCGTTCGGCAGATATTGCTGCTTGCTGCTTCCGAGTAGGCAGTCGAGGTGATCGGGTGCTCGAGTGGCGGGTGTTTTCTGCTACCGCTAGCTGTAACAGCTCCTGAAGTTGACCAGGCCGCAGAGTTCGACTAGTGGCAGTACAAGTAGCTGGCAGATTTACCTGGGCGCGGAAACGGTTGCTGGTTGGATTAAACAGCCGGGTACAGTACCGGTCGCCTAGATGCTGTAGCCCGGTGGCTCGACGAACAGTGGTTGCTGATGAAGCCCAAGGAAAAGCAGTAGCCGCGTCCCCATCACAGCCCACAAATCTGTGGAAATAGTTGCTGATTAGCTGGCAAAACCGTTGTGCATCCAGAGCTGCTGGTCGCAGCCGGGGCTCTCCAATCCAAAACTGCTGGGCCTGCGTGGCGAGCTGTAGCTGCGGCTGCTCCAGCCGAGTATAGGCAGGTCGAGTGCGATTCCGAGCGTAGTGTAAAACTCCTTGTCGCAATACATTCAATTGAGAATGCTGGTTTTGCCGGCCAGAAGCAGTGAATCGATGGCCGAATAGTCCAATGGCCTGCTCCAAATGAATCGATGTATAGAGGGGCAGCGGCCCAGCTTGCTGGATAACTTCAGCTACATGGTTGAGCTGGTGCACATTGGCAGTACAAGCAGCAAAGTTTAGCTGTCGGTCACTCCACTGTACTCCCATCTGGCTGCGGTGGCCAGGAGGCCGACCCCGAGTAGGTGGCTGTAGTCGAGCGGGTCGAGCATGATGATAGATGAACCGAGTAAATTCAGCAAATTGCTGGCGAATGAGATCAATGATGTGAGGGCTGGGTTCAGCTCGCCAAATAGCCAGAGCAACCCCTTGGCTCAGGGAGAGCAAGGCCTGCAAGACCTCTGCAGGGGCACCATCCTGCTGGAGCAGATCATGAATGATTGTGGGTAGCAGCCGAGTAAGCATGCCAATAAGTGACACTCCCTGCAGCATGGAAGGATCTGTCAAGTCTCGAGCTACACCATACAGGTCATCTGGACAGGTGGCTGTAGCTGCAGTGATAACCTCTAGCAGAACCTGACGGCTGGAGCTAGTCAGAGCAAACAAGTTGCCATACTTGTCAGTCTGGGATAGCAGCAGTCGCCACACCATGAGCCCTACCCCTTGACCAAATAGATGCAAGTAGTCAATCAGGAAAAAGGCAGACCCCACAAACAAGTCAAACCACCGGTAGAGCACATTGCCTCGAACAAAGCGCTGACAGTTGCCCCCAATATAGTCCTGCAGAGAGCGAGTAGAGCCAACCAAGCTGTCTGCAGGTCGACAAATGATGCGGATGGCCCCATCCAGAGACTGGCCAGGAATGTCACAGCGTACACATGGATAGGTCGATGTATGGCCCTGGTGGCTGGCCTGCTGGGCCACGGCTGGCATGTCTCCCCCTACCCCCCATAGCTGCACCCGAAACCGCAAAATTCGATCAGGAAACTCAATCTCCCCTCCAGCTGCAGACAAATCTAGGAGCTCCTTGATCAGGGGCAACAGAAACGTGTCCAGATGCTGGGAATGCTGGCCATAGGGAATTACCTATACATAGTATTTAGTTAACTACATGTATTCATCACCAACCACCAAACCAATCATAATCTACATACCATAGGCATCAACAGGCACTCTTGTCGATGGCGTAAGAGGGGTGGGAGGTTGACAACAGTTAGCTGTACCATGGTGTTGCTGTACTGCTTGCCTCGGTTGGGATTAAAGCCATCACAGGACAAGGTGACAATGATGTCCTCGAGGTGGTGAACTGGTTTGGCATATGCATGTTCACCTGATCGCACATCGCCATATGCATGTTCACTCGATCGTAGATCGCCAGAACGGTGTTCGCCCGATTGCGGATCGCCAGAATGGTGTTCGCCCGATCGCACATCGCCAGAACGGTGTTCGCTCGATCTCACGTCGCCAAATGCGTGTTCGCCCGATCTCATGTCGCCAAATGCGTGTTCGCCCGATCGCACGTCGCCAGAACGGTGTTCGCCCGATCGCACGTCGCCAGAACGGTGTTCGCCCGATCGCGGATCGCCAAATGTGTGTTCGCCCGATCGCGGATCGCCAAATGTGTGTTCGCCTGATCTCACGTCGCCAGAACGGTGTTCGCCCGATTGCGGATCGCCAGAACGGTGTTCGCCCGATCTCACATCGCCAAATGCGTGTTCGCCCGATCGCACGTCGCCAGAACGGTGTTCGCCCGATTGCGGATCGCCAGAACGGTGTTCGCCCGATCGCACATCGCCAAATGCGTGTTCGCTCGATCGCACGTCGCCAAATGCGTGTTCGCCCGATCGCGGATCGCCAGAACGGTGTTCGCTCGATCGCACATCGCCAAATGCGTGTTCGCCCGATCTCACGTCGCCAAATGCGTGTTCGCTCGATCGCACGTCGCCAAATGCGTGTTCGCCCGATCGCACGTCGCCAGAACGGTGTTCGCCCGATCGCGGATCGCCAGAACGGTGTTCGCCCGATCGCGGATCGCCAGAACGGTGTTCGCTCGATCGCACATCGCCAAATGCGTGTTCGCCCGATCTCACGTCGCCAAATGCGTGTTCGCCCGATCGCACATCGCCAAATGCGTGTTCGCCTGATCGCACGTCGCCAAATGCGTGTTCGCCCGATCGCACGTCGCCAAATGCGTGTTCGCCCGATCGCGGATCGCCAGAACGGTGTTCGCCCGATCGCGGATCGCCAAATGTGTGTTCGCCCGATCGCGGATCGCCAAATGTGTGTTCGCCTGATCTCACGTCGCCAGAATGGTGTTCGCCCGATTGCGGATTGCCAGAACGGTATCCACTCGAGTTGTTGCTGGCCTGGGGTGAAATGCAAAAGCGCTCCGTATCAGTGTGAGAAAAAATAAACGCCAATTGGGATAGAACTGGAATATAGGTAAACTGGAGGCAGGAATTAGATGCGCGACTTGTTTTTTTGCAAAATTTATTGCCATTAAGATGGAGACAACACCCACAGGCACAGTATGAATACTGTCGAGTATCCACAGCAAACCGAGCCAGGGCATATTTTTCCAAGCCCTGTGCAGTAGTTATGTTTCTGGGAGCCCCCTCTACCCCACTGGAAACCTGAACAGGGCCTCTATGCCGATTAAAAATTGCCAACAGTTCTGATAGCTTTCCTCGGGCAACATTAGCATCCAATGACCAAATGAACAACTCTACCAAGGGATCAGACAAGAAATTATCCATAAATTCGCTAGTCAGCTGCAACTTTTGTGGGGAGTAGGCTAAACTATCCACATCCACCCAAAATGTGTCATCATCTGGAGGGCGAGGGGGCAAGCAGTGAGGAGAGGAGGGGGAAAGCTCTGCTTCAAGGTCTGACCCTCCATCAGAAGAAGCTGGGGAAGCAGGCTCTCTCTCCTCTGATTCCCAGACAGAGGAGTCAGAAAAGTAATCAAACTGTGGGGAAATAAACTCTGCATTAGGATGGATACGAGGGCATGTATGCTGTACAGCAGCCCCAGCATCTGGGGCAAGATATCCGGGGAAACTAGAGACTATAGGGCTAGCAGCAGCGGCTGCTGGAGGCTCTGGATGCTCCAACCACCCACATTGGTGTCTGTAAAAATCTTTGGTGGTAGGAAACTGGCTCAAACACAAGGGACAAAATTTGCCCTGTCGTTTAGTGTGTTGGGGAAGCCACAGCAAAAAGCTGCACAGTAGAGAAGATTGCAAAAATTCCATGCTAAACTAAAGGTAGTAAATCACAGTTTACCCACAGAAACTTGGAGATAAATATACTCTGAATAAGGAAAATATTCCCCAGATAAAGGTTTCACCACCCCTGGAAAGAATAATATATGTTTCCCCCAGACTTGTGTCCAGAAGGGCCCCAGACTTGCCCACCCCAGAGCTAGCTAATATAACCAAGAATGCTGGATTGGCAAAGGAGAAGGACTATAAACTTTAATGAAACTGGGAGCAGTATTGCTGGCAATTTATTAGTATTTATTATTACTATTATGGACCACATTTATCCCCAACTAGGCCACTTGGGCAAATTATTGGCTGACTTTATGTCTATTGACCCCCAGATTGATTCTCATGCTCCAGTTCCCCAGGGGATGACAGTAGCTATTAGCCAACTAAAGTCAGACTTGTTTGCCTTTATTCTCCATTCCCGAGCAGCAGCTGCTCACTCTTTGCCTAGATCAATTACCATTGCTGTGGATATTTCTAATCCAGACCGAGCAGCCACCCGGGCCAGTAAGCATCAGGTGGGGGAATATTTGCTTTTAAATAGGGTCTGCCAAGACTACGAGGTGGAGCCATTAATTAAATATTTTCAATTTATTGCCCATTCTACTGTGTCACGCTTTAACCAGACAATTCAGGCCGATTTAGACTCGACTGGTACACTCAGCCAGCCACCAGGTAGTTTAATTATATCTGGGGAATCAACAAACCAACCAGAAAGCCGTCAACTAACCTTAAAACATACTAGTCTGGATTGCCAGACCCAGTGTATAGTGCACTTTGAACAGTTGGCTCGTCTAGTTGATTATGATATATCTGGGTTTGCTCGTAGCTGGGTAGCTAGGAATTTTTTATATAAAGTTAATATTTAAACATTAACATATATTAGAGGTAAATCACATTTAAAATTGTTATTAAAAATTGGTAACTCCTTTTCTAGTCACCAGGACCTAATTGATAATAGAAGAAAATTCGTCTATGCAGCTCAACCAACAAAAATAGCTCTAGATGGGCAAGTAGTTTGTGAAACCAAAAATTTGGTTTCAGCAAATAGGCGAAAAGCCCCAGCAAATTACGAGTGGTGGTTTTTCTTCTCCCCTCTCCTTACAAGCTAATTTTTATACTTCTTTTTCCATAGCTTATTTTATACATGAATATGGCACACTACGGCACAGAATATTTGGGTATATGGTTCTAGGACGCAGGATCTGAGTACACAGGATTCTAGGACATGGGATTCTAGAACGCAGGATCCAAGTACGCGGGGTCTGAGTACGCCGAATTCTAGGACACATGATTCAAGGGTTGCGGGATTCTAGAACACAGGATTCTAGGATGCGGGATCCGAGTATGCCGGATTCTAGGATGCATGATTCTAGGACGCGGGATACGAGTACGTGAGATTCTAGGATGCGGGATCCAAGTACATGAGATTCTAGGACGCGGGATTCTAGGACGCAGGATTCTAGGACGCGGGATCCGAGTGCGTGAGATTCTAGGACGCGGGATATGAGTACGCGGGATACAAGTACACGGGATTCTAGGACGCGGGATTCTAGGACGCAGGATTCTAGGACGCAGGATCCGAGTACATGAGATTCTAGGACGCGGGATACGAGTACGTGAGATTCTAGGACGCGGGATATGAGTACGCGGGATACAAGTACACGGGATTCTAGGATGCGGGATTCTAGGACGCGGGATTCTAGAACGCGGGATCCGAGTACATGAGATTCTAGGACGCAGGATTCTAGGACCTGGGATCCGAGTACGCGGGATACAAGTACACGGGATTCTAGGACGCGGGATTCTAGGACGCGGGATTCTAGGACGCAGGATTCTAGGACGCGGGATCCGAGTACATGAGATTCTAGGACGCGGGAACCGAGTACGTGAGATTCTAGGACGCGGGATTCTAGGACGCGGGATTCTAGGACGTGGGATCCGAGTATGTGAGATTCTAGGACGCGGGATATGAGTACGCGGGATACAAGTACACGGGATTCTAGGACGCGGGATTCTAGGACGCAGGATTCTAGGACGTGGGATCCGAGTACGTGAGATTCTAGGACGCGGGATACAAGTACACGGGATTCTAGGACGTGGGATTCTAGGACGCAGGATTCTAGGACGCGGGATCCGAGTACGTGAGATTCTAGGACGCGGGATTCTAGGACGCGGGATTCTAGGACGTGAGATTCTAGGACGCGGGATACAAGTACACGGGATTCTAGGACGTGGGATTCTAGGACGCGGGATTCTAGAACGCAGGATCTGAGTACATGAGATTCTAGGACGCAGGATTCTAGGATGTGGGATCCGAGTACGTGAGATTCTAGGACACGGGATATGAGTACGCGGAATACAAGTACACGGGATTCTAGGACGTGGGATTCTAGGACGCGGGATTCTAGGACGCGGGATATGAGTACGCGGGATACAAGTACATGGGATTCTAGGACGTGGGATTCTAGGACGCGGGATATGAGTACGCGGGATACAAGTACACGGGATTCTAGGACGCGGGAACCGAGTACGTGAGATTCTAGGACGCGGGATTCTAGGATGCAGGATTCTAGGACGCAGGATTCTAGGACGTGGGATCCAAGTACATGGGATGCTAGGATGCAGGAGATGAGCATACCAGATAGTCAGACGCTATCTACAGGTGTGCCTAGTAAATATAAGCTATTCAGTATGGCAGGGCGCCAGAATAACCGATTTTAGTGGCAGATCGGTGCGCAATATATTGAAAAAAATAATGGTTTCGATATAAATAGTGTAACGGGCTACCGGCGCTCAGTTAGGGGTGGCAGGTGATGTGCAGAAGACTCCAAAACTCTGCCAGCCATTAATAGGAAATTCGGCCTATCAGACGTGCCAAAAGCTGCCAGCATTTTCGCAGGCGAGCCGAGTTGCTACAGTGATCTTTTGGTTAACATTCCCTTTCTCAACTCTTATTGAACACCGCCTGAATTGAAACCTCTCTCTAAAAACAACAAACAGCAACCGAGGGAGGGCGCCCGGCCCTCCTATTGCCGACCACTAGGCGTGCGGCCTTCCTATCGCCGACCATGGATGCACGGCCTTTCTATCGCTGGCTATGGGCGCACAGCCTTCCTATCGCCGACCGCGGGCGCGCGACCTTCTTCAACCACTTTTCCGACTATCAACTACCGACGTCCAGCCTTCCTTGCCCGTCATTCTCACCACTGTCAAGATACACTACGCTGGGTGGCGCATCGTCTATCGGATGGTTTATCCTGCTGAACCAGCGGATTACCATGGGCCGTATATGCCCTTTCCGAGCTGGTTATCGCCAGTTTAGACCCAAACGCCTACCCCCCTGAGTCGTCTCGGGCCCTTTAAGCAGCTGTATGCACTAGCGCGTAATTGCGATTTCTGCTCCTGCTGGAAGGGGTCCCCGAGCCGCCGTAGTGCACCTCAGCCATAGAGATCCTGGCAAAGGGATAAACGCACCAGTCAGGTCACATGACACATTGGTCTTGTCAAACCGCAGCGAGC
>JANBOZ010000019.1:0-22552 GCA_027575305.1 Coemansia sp. RSA 2708
GCCTTGGCCAGCGGACTTCCGCAGCGCGCGGCGTCGCCGTCGGGGTGCGGCACCTTGAAGTACACGCCGTCCGCGTCGCGCGCCGGGATCGGCTCGTACGCCGGATCGTCTGCGTCGCGCGCAAAGCGCAGGGCGCGCAGGCTGGCCAGCGGCGGCTGCGTCCCGTCGCTCTCGGTGCTGCGCGCCTCGGCGGCCGGCACGCGGAACGTCCACCCGTGCGCCGCCGAGTAGTACAGCGGGAACCCGCGCCACCGCAGCTTCAGCAGATACGGCGCCACGCGCGACCGCACGGTCACGTGGATGCGCCCGCGCTTCGCGTCCCACAGGTCGCGGTACCACTTGGGCGCGCCCGCCAGGCGCTGGCGCGCAACCGGCCGCGGCGCGCCGCCCTTGGCGTACGAGCCGTCGCGCCGGAGCCGCGGCTTGGTGAACCGCTGCGCCTCGGCCGTCCAGTCCAGGCACCGCAGCCACGCGTCGTCCTGCGGGCCGCCCGCGCGCCGCGCGTCCTCGGCCAGCTCGCGCATGCGCCGCGCCACCGACTCGCTCAGCTCGCCCAGCAGCCGCTCGCTGCGCGCCACGTACGCCGGCCACGCGCCGTCCACCGGCAAATACGCCTCCAGCATCGCCAGCGCGCCCGCAAACGACGCCGCGTGCGGGCACTTGCGCCGGAACGCCGGCAGCACGTGCGCAAACACGCGCCGCGTCGCGTCCACGTCGCGCGCGCAGTAGTCGGCCAGCGCCGCGAACCGCGCGCGCACCTCGCGCAGCGAGCCCTCGACGAACACGCTGCGCCGCTCCTTGCTCAGCTCCAGCCCGCAGTAGTGCCGCGCCACCTCGCGCAGGCTGTTGAGCGAGCTGACGTCGAAAATCCGCCCCGTGTCGCTGTTGACGCGCAGGTACTCGGCGTCGTTCTCGCGCCGCGCGCGCGCGTACCGCTGCCACTGCGGCCGCTGCCGCGTGCACAGCCCGCGCCCCGCCACGTGCAGCGACATGGTGTCCACGAACGCCAGCTGCCCGCGCCGCAGCCGCCGCTCGTCCTGGATGCGCGCGCGGTCGTAGCCCACGCTGTGCCCAATCACCAGCCGCGGCCGCTCGGCCTCGTCCGGATCCGTCAGCGGGATCAGGTGCCGCGGGTGCGCCGAGTCGCCGGCCAGGTGCGGCGACACCCACAGGTACCACGCGCGCTGCGACACCGCCGCCGCCAGCACCGGGTACGGCGACTCCGGCACCAGCACCTCGACGTCCAGCACCAGCACGCCGTCCTCGCGCGCCGGCACGCGCACGCGCGACGCGCCGCCGTCCGCGTACCGCGTCCACCCGCTCTGCATGCGCCACTGCGCCGCCTCGGGCATCTGCGGGAAGCTGCTGTCGTCCGCGCGCGCAAACTCCTCGGCCATGCGCAGGTACGGCTGCGCCGCCAGCTCCCCCAGGTTGCGGAAGTGCTCCTCGATGCTGTCGCCCAGCAGCGCCGGCGGCTCAAAGTCGCTGATCGCCACGGGCTCGCCCTGCTTGCCGTAGATGCCCTGCGCCTTGAGGTGCTCTATCGAGATCCGGATCTGCTCGCGCGTCGCCCCCGCCCCCGCCTGCTTGAACACCGCGCGCCGGAGCTTGGGCGCCAGCATCACTATGTCCAGCTCGTTTGTGCGCGGCGTGTCTGCGCTGCTGCGTCTGGCTAGCGTCGTGCACAGTCCCCGCGCCTGCTGCCTGGCCACGCGCGCCTGCATTGTGTGTGCTGTAAAGCTGTGTTTAATTAGCGTATAATACGGTCGAGTTTGTGAAAGTTTGAAAAAAGTAATGCGATCACTGCAATTGATCCTCCCCCCAGCTCTTGATCCTTCCCCTCATCAATCACACACCTCTTGTCTCCCGATCAACTCTTCTTCTCGCGAATCCCTTTCCTCATAACATACACACATTCCTTTAATTCAAAAATTAAAACCTAAAAATGAGCTCCTCGCTGCACCTGCTTGCCGACATTCGCCAGTCGTCCGAGCGCCGCCCCTTCTCGGTGCTGCAGCTGGCCGAGCCCCTGCTCAACACCAACTCAGTGTCCGCCACCGACGACGCCTATCTCGTCTACGAGCAAGTCTTCATAAGCGCCATCGACGAGCGCCAAATCGAGCTCGCCAAGGCCCTGCTTCTGCTTTTGCGCAAGCGCTTTCCGGCGTCACTCCGCGTCAAGCGCCTTTACGGGATGATCAACGAGGCCGTCGGTCATCCGGACGAGGCCCAGTCGATATACACTGAGATGCTGGCCACCGACCCCACAAACGTGCTTGCTAGCAAACGCCTTATCGCCTTGCTCAAGGCCGCCGGCCATACGGAAGAGGCCGTTGCCCAGCTGGTCGCCTACCTCGACACCCACTCGAACGACTTTGAGGCCTGGCTGGAGCTCGCCCACTTGTACATGCGCAACCACCGGCTCGCCCAGGCCTCATTTTGCCTCGAGGAAGTCATCCTGCAGCAGCCCGCCAACCACTACTTCCACCTGTGCTACGCCGAGCTCTGCTACTCCATGGGCCGCCTCGACTTGGCCCTCAAGGAGTACTTGCGCGTCGTCGAGCTGTCCACCGACAACCTGCGCGCCTTCTACGGCGTCAAGCTGGTCGCCGACCGTATCCGCGAGTTGCGCGCCCGCTCCAAAAAAGACCCCACCCTGTGCATCGACGACGCCCCGCAGCCCGCCACCCTGGACCGCCTGGCCCAGCTGGCCACCGAGCGCCTGGTCGCCATTTACTCCCGCGCCAACCAGGTCACCAAAACCACCGCCGAACTCTGGCTCAGCTCCTAATACTATATCTCATTTGTATTTCACACAGCATAAACAGAGTAGGAAGAATAATGTGGCTAGAATAAAGTAAAATCGCGGTGGAGTGTTTCCAAATGCAGGCCAAGGAAAGGGGAAGGAGTAACTTTTTGTCGCGCGCGCGAGGAGAGAGGTGTTATCGACAGTACCATTTTGTGTGTGTGTGTGTGTGTGTGTGAGGCTCTCGCTTCCCAGAAGCAGGGACAGGGGGTGCTATCTTACGACGAGGTGGCCGTGGCCGAGTGCTGCTGTGTCGGCGGCGGCGACGGCACCCCGGTGCTGGCAAACATCCGCGCTGCCGCTGCCGCCGACGCGCCGGTCTGCGGAAGACACCGCGTCCCCGCAAACCCGTCGTCCGTCTCGTCGCCCACCGACACCGCGCTCAGCGTGCCGCCCGCATGCAGCGTGTAGTTGGCCAGACTGCCCCCACCACCGCTGCTACTGTTGCTCTCCGCTGACGCTGCAAACGCCAGCGGCCGCTTGGGCAGAAAGTCCGGCGCAGAGTCCGTCGACCCCGCCCGCGTGCTGATGCTCAGGTCGTACGTCGACGAGTGCTTCAGCCCGTACGGAATCTCCGGCACCTTTTGGTTGCTCTTGATAAAGTTCCAGTTGCGGATGTTGTTCTCCAGCTGGTCCGGCATGTACCGCAGCTCCGGCACCAGATCCGCCACCGCGTTGAACAGCGGCCGCCCGCACGTCTCGTAGAACGCCACCTGCGACGCCGGCATGTTGCCCATGTCCACCACGATCGACCGCGTCAGCCCCAGCGACTCCTCGATGTTGCCCTGCAGCGTCACCTCGTGGTTCAGCCGCTGCGTCCACTGCTGCGAGATGTTGAACGGCCGCACTATGTTGCTGATGTCCGCGCACTTGAGAATGCTCGCCGCCAGCTGCGCCCGCTCGGCCTCGTGCTGCTGCGTCGTCAGCGGCAGATTCGACCCCGACACAAACCGCTCGTACTGCGCCCGGCACTTGCCGATAAACTCAAAGTGCCGCGCCATGTCCGTCGCCAAGATCGCGTGCACCGCAATCCGCCGAAACTCCTCGTAGTCAAACGACGCCGCGTGCCCGCCGCCGCTTTCCCGCGCATCGCGCCGCGGCAGCACAAAGTCCGTAAAGTAATACGACATCACCATCGAGAAGCACGCTGCGTGGAAGTTCTCCAGCACCGACTGGTCGTTGTACAGCTCCGCCAGCTGCGTGCGCGCCCGCACCATAAACGCATTGTTGAGCCCCGGGTGCCCCAGGTCGTGGCACAGCGACGCGATTATCAGCGCCATCACGTCGATTGGCCGCAGAATCGTGTGCAGCGGGAACGCCGTCTCGGCTGGCGACCGCAGCGACGACCGCCGCGGTCCGGCCTTGTTGAACATCCCCAGCGTGTGCAGAATGTAGTACGTGCACTGCGTCACGTCGATCGCGTGGTGGAAGTTGTGGTACGGGTTGTCGTAGTACGCCGACTCCAAAATCCTGACAAACCGCCGCACCCGCCCCAGCTGCAGCCGGAGATCCACGCACGCCGCACTGTCCATAATCATAATCGTCGCGCAGTCCAGCAGCTCGTCGCGCCCGAGGCTGTACGGGCTAAACGCCCACTCGAGCAGCCGCGCACGCAGCGCGTTGGCCCGCGGACTGCTGATAAATCCGTCGTCAAAATAATCCAAGTTGTCGTCGAGCTCGTCGCCCGGCGTGGTCTCCATCGCGCACATCCCGTGGTCCGCTGCCGGCCCGCTGCTGCCCGCTGCCTCGTGGTTTGGAAGCGTGTGCGAGATGGCCGGCACAAACTGCCGGATAAAGTCCTCCTCAAACGACGCGTTGCGCGTGTCGGCCGTAAACGTGCCGTTGGCCGTTTCGGCCCGTATCCGCCGCTGGAATATGATTTGCTGCGGCCCAATCGTACTACTGTAGCCGTCAGCTGCCTTGTGGGAGTGTGTGTGCGTGTGTGTGCGACAGGAGAACACGTTGAGCCACAGGCTGTGGACCGTCTCGGCCGAAATCGGCTTGACAAGATAGTTCATCGCGCCCAGGTTCGCCGCCTGCCGCATAAACACCGGGTCGTGTGACGTGCTCATGGCTACAGGCGTGGTTATCCCAATCGTTGATTTGCGGCGGCCAAAGTCCATCGGCGAGGCAAAGCGCAGCCCGGGTGCAAATTGCGTGTCGGCCATCGGGGTGTATATCGATATTGCAATGCGTGGTTAGCGTTGGCGCAGATATACAGCACAGTCAGTCGTAGAGTAGGGAGATAGTTAGTGTGGCGGTGCTCGCAACAAGAAACGCAAATAGTGCATTCAGGGCAGGAGCACGAGAGAGGGGGGTTACGCCAAGCGCATTTATAGGATCCGCAGATCACGGCCGAGCAAGGGAGAAAGAGAGCATTGTGCACTGGCGACAACCGACAATCCTTCTCCGGGCGTGCGAATGGCCAACAGACTCCACTTTGCAATGGCATAAAGGACATCTGACAATACAGTGTGTGAATAGAGCACGATGAAGCCGCCTCACCGGCGTGATGCGGCAGTGGTGCCGCCTCCGCCCGCTTTGTGGACTGACATTGTGCGGCGGCCGGGGGGATGGGCACAAGACCCAGGCAAAGCGGAAACTGCGCCCAATCTCCCGCCACACTCGCCCCACTGTCGGCAGCGCACACTTTATCAATCTGCGCCATCCCAGCCATTCGCAATGCTTCTTTGCCGACGGATAAAGCACTTTGAATGGCCCTGTCCTGAATCAGGCGGCACGTTTTTGGGGGCAGGGAGGGAAAACAGACGAGATTGCCGCCCCTCCTCAGCATGCCCAGCTTTCGCAAACTGGCCATGGCGCTGTGGCCAAGCGGGAGGACGAACGTGACGAACAGGTGACCGCGCAGCCACACGCGTGGCCAGCCGCCTGCCCGCACGCACAATAGCCACCAGCCAGCCATCCGGCGCGCGCTTCCCGAACGCACAGAGCGAAGGCGGTCATTGACAGCTTCGACAGCGAGCGTGCGAGCACCCCCACAAAGACGGCCCGCACAATAGCCGCACAATTGCAGGCAGTGGATTTTCTCGCGCAAAAATGGGCGCTCCTTCCAGCTGCAGCTCTGCCGATCGCAAGCGCATCGTAAGCGCTGTGCAGGTATGAGTGCCAGGGCGGCTCGCCGGCTCATCGGCATCCGGCGCGCTGGAAGCGGGGGTGGATCCGTGAAGCAGGGAGGTGCAGGCGGTGTCGGGGAGCCCGACGGCCCGATCGGCGCGCGCCCGTGCAGCACATCCCTCTCCCCTTAGTTCAAGCTGCCAGCGCTGGCAGTGCCAGTAGCTGTGCGCTGCCGCGAGTGCAACGGCGCGCGCGAGTCGGCGCGCAGCTGCGGCAAGAGGGGAATCCAGGAAATCGGAATGCGCATGCGCTGTAGTAGTGCACAAACACAGCGCGCACGGCCAGGGGGGGCGGGAGGCGACGGCGCGGCCATGGCGGTGGCTTTTGGACACCGCGAGGCTGAGCCTCGGGCCACAATTGCCGCCATTGTCCGGCCAAGGAGGGAGGAAAAGCGTCCCCGGCCCGGGAGACGTCCCAGCCACCTGAGGACAGGGCCGGGCCGAGCAGAGCAGAGCATCGGGAGCAGGAGCCAGCAGAAATCAGCGGAGGGGGCCGGCCATTGTCGCGCCGGCGCTGCTGCGCCGGCTCGTGTCAATGTGCACCAATGCGGGCGGTATGTGCAGGCGCGAGAATCCCTGGCGGCACGTTTTTGCGCCTGTGGCTTTTCTGGCGGCGCGTGCAATGCATGTTCATGGCATATGTGTGGACTCGCGAAAGTTCAAGGTTCTCAGGGGGGTGGAACAATGCTGGGGTCGCTCCGGGCAGCGCGGATGTGCTTACCTATCGGTGCCACGTTGCGGAAGACGCCGATGGCAACATAGTGCGCGATAACGCGCAGCAGCGCCAGGCCGTACGGGCCAGAGAACTCCGAGTCGTAGTCGCCGGCGTCGGCCTGCTGCTTCTGCGGGCTCGCCGGCGGCGTGTAGATGGGCCCAAAGAGCGTGCTGTCGCTGCTGCTGCTGGCGTGTTTGAGGTCGGCGCCGTCGCTGCCCGGATCGTATGTTTCGTCAACGTCGATAAGCACAATAATCGCCCGGTTGCCCGTGTGGTTGAATATCCACCGCAGCGCCGTGTCGCCCGAGACCACGGCCACAACTACACAAAAATCGACGGTGAAACCGCCCAGACTGTCGGTTAGAACGGGAACAGGCGCACACAGCCGGCCTGGACCCAGGCGGTCTGAGCCTTTTTTTCTGTCTGCGAGCTAGTCGCTAGTTACCTTGGCCGTAGATCTCCAGCAGCTCCTGCACAAACACCACGTCGTCGAGCGCCGGGCCGCCGCGCATGGTCGGGCTCCCGTTGCCGACGGTGTGGTACACGCCCTTGAGAAAGCGCTTGTCGACGATCAGGACCGTGCAGCTGCTGGGCGACAGCTGGACCGCGGCTGCAACCGACGCGGCGTTTGCAGCGGTCATCGTGTCGTGGCTGCTCGTGATAGCGGCGGCGGAATCGTTGCAATGGGTGGCCGTCCTGTCGGCCGTCGTGTCTGACATGGCTGCCCCGGAATCGCCACTGCTACTGCTGCTGTCGCCGTTGCGGTTACTGTTGGTGCCACCGAAATCGGGACTTTCGGGCCTCATCGCAGGTGCGCCAGGGAGAAGGAGAGTGAGCAGGGGGGAGGGAGGGATAAGCAGAGAAGGAGGGGGCGATACGGTGCCGAAATAAAGTTAGAGGCAGAGAGGGGGGAGAAAAAAAACCTGTTGTTGACGGATTAAGTGAAAAAGGGCGGCTGTGGCCCCTTCGATGATCCTCAGCGGCCGGTCGAATAGCCACACACAGTCGCCGGCTTCGCCTGGTGACCCTCTTACAAAGAAGCACTGCAAACTGCAGCCGCTTTCACCAAAGACAAGCAAGGACTGCGGGGAGGCGCTTGGCTGTGGCAAGGGCAGGCGCAGAGCGGCACGGCTGTATGTCCGATGATGCCCGGCTTCCGCGGATGTCACTTGTCCGGCTGCGGCTGTGACAGGCGCGCGGAAGCAGCGTAGATGCCCGCGTCTTCTCGCGTGGACAGGCCGAGAAACAAAAAGGCGAGGGGGCCTGTCTGCGTGTGAACCCGCCCGCTATCAGCTGGCAGCGCGAGTTCCGTGGGTCAAAATGGCCTGCACGCGGGCAGAGCACACTGAAAAGAGGGAGGCACGAAAATATGAAGCGGCTCGGGCAGAAAATACCGAAACAATGGCGAGGAAGAAGAAAGAGCCAGCGAGAATGCGTGGATGCAGGTCAAGCGGTTTTCGCTCGGCCAGCCTCTCCCGAGGGCGCGTACAGGCGATCTGGGCGGCGTGGGCGGAGAACGCAGTGCCGGAAGGCGTCGTGCCTGGGCAATGCAGAAACGATCTGGGTCTGGCGAAGCACCTGCAATCGGGGCTGCCGGGCAGAGCGATTGCGTGCTGGGATTGTCCTGGCAGCTGGTTCCTGGGCGGCGTGGAGGCGGGCGCCGGGCTGAAAATGTATGTACAAACGAGATGGCGAAAGACGCAGGTTTGCAAGGCAGTAGTGGCAGGTGCTATGGCGCAAGAAGCGGGTTTTCCTGCTGCTGCTGCTGCATCAAAGGGTGACGCGTTAGAAAAAGTCAAAGTACTGGAATACAGGAGGCAGAGAAGAGAAGAAGCGGGGCATGCGGCCCTATTGCTGCAAAGTGCGACTAGCATTCACGCCGAAAAATCCGCCCGGCTGCCCGGCCGACTGGGCGCAGGCGCCCGCTCTTGGCCGCAATTGAGCCACACAGCAGCGCGAGGCCTGTTACACAGACTTGGTCCTGCTGACCTGTGCTCCCGCCACCAAATCCGTGGGCAGCTGCAAAAGTCTGGGCCCCCATAACTGCTGCCAGCTTGGCGCGCAACCCAAAGCAATTTCCAGGCACTGCGCCTCCCTCTTTCCTTGCGTTTATCAATAGCTGTTGAATTTATTAGCGTATTCTTCGTTCTCTTCACGCAGCCCCCGTATTGTGCCCGCCAGCTATTATTCCTGGGCATCCCGGCTGTCGCTAAATACAACTCGAGGCTGAGTCGTCAAGTTGATTCAGCATCAACCAGCGCACAACACATTTGGGTCCGCTTATTCGGACTATTTGCAGTTTGCCCGGCAAGCAGAATCAAAACAAGCTCGGCGTTATTAGCACCTCCCTCCCTCCCTCAGCCACACCATCTACAGCGCCAAGCTCCAGGGTCTGCGTTAGCACCGCCTTTGCCTCCAACTCTCATTAGCCCGAGATGGCCGTGCCAGGGCGCAAGCGCGGTCGGTTCTCGGTGTTCTACTTTGGACTCATCTACATCTACACGCTGCTGTTTGACTTTTTCGAGTGCATTCCGTTCCTCGAGTCGGTGCTCAGACATCTGCCGCAGCCGCGGGACCTAGTCAGCGACACATACCAGCCCATCTCGGACAAAGCGCCGGCCGAAGCCGACTACAGCACCCGCGCCCGATCGTCGTCGCTTCTGCGTCATGCGGCGGCCGCCAATGCGCTGTCGCCCGACAGCACCGAGCAGGACGCAGGCGTTGCAGCATTGCGTCGCCGCCGGGCCTCGTCGGTGGCCTCGTCGTCAACCACATCCAGCCACGGCCTGCTAAACGCTAGCATGCATAGCGAGGACATTGACGCGGGCTTTGTCTATAGCCCCGCGTCGACAATCAGCACGCCCACAGCGCCGTCGTCGGCGGCCAAGAGTGGGGCTGCCGCTCGCGGGCTTAAAAAGAAGACGCTGGTGCTGGATCTCGATGAGACACTCATACACTCGTCGCCGCAGGGGTCCTACCGGGCGCACCACCGGATCGAGGTGGTCATTGACAAGGTCGCATGTCTATACTACGTCTACAAGCGGCCACACGTCGACTATTTCCTGCGCAAAGTCAGCGAGTGGTACACAGTGGTCGTGTTCACCGCGTCGCTGGCCGAGTACGCCGACCCGGTCATCGACCTGCTGGACGTCCAGGGCAAGTACATTGCCGGCCGGTACTTTCGCGAATCATGCATCCCGCACGACTCGAGCTACGCCAAGAACCTGGCCGCAATCAACCAGGACCTGTCGCAGGTCGTGCTGGTCGACAATTCGCCGCTGTCGTACTTTATTAACCCCACCAACGGCATCCCCATCCAGCCGTGGATCAACAGCGACCCCAAGGACGAGGCCCTGCTAGATCTGCTGCCGCTGCTGGACGCGCTGCGGTTCACCGACGACGTGCGCTCGGTGCTCTCATTGCGGCTAGTGTAACATTATAGACATTCTGTTAAAATACCACTTTGTATAATTGATTCAGAATGTAGTCAGCTGGTACGAGCGGGGCCCCTTTTTGATAATGTAGTTTTGGTTGTTCAGCCGGTCGACGATGTCCTGAAAATTGCCGAACCGCAGCCCCATATCCGCGGCAATTGTCTGCATCATCGAGTAGGTAAACATGTTGTTGTACGTCTCTTCGCTGACCCGGTGCAACCGAGCAACGAACCTACACCCGCAGCCTCCGAATTAGCCAACAGATAAATAAAGCAATTCCCGCACACTAGCAAAATAAAGAACGTCACGCGGCGCGCGGGATGTGCGCTATGTGTGGCGGATAGGCTTGAATGAGATATGTAGCATGTCAGCATGACCGGCAAGAATGCGCATATGCATGCACCCGGCTTTTGCTGGCAACGATTCCGGTTCACAATTGTTGCGTTCACAGCAGTGACATTTCTGCGTATGCCGGTGTGTCCGGTCGCGCAGCACGCTCAGACCTCGACATAATTGCACCCAAAGGTATGGCATGCATAGATGAAATCCGGACGCCCTATCGAACAAAGCAGCGCGCACATGACATGCTCGGCTTGAGAAAATGTAACTTGCCTTTTGACATCGCTTGTACCGCTGACCCCGGTGCCCATTTGCGACCGACTAAAGTCCATCGTTCCCTCTTCGTCCTCGTACGTCTGGAACAGGCTATAGCGCATGATCTCAACCACATTGTCCGCGTCACTGGCCGTGACTTCCTCACGCAGCTCTGCCCGCGCCCGCGCCTCTGCTAGCCGGACCATCGCTTCCAGCTGGCGTGTGGTAATGGGTGTCGAGTCAATTTTGCGGTGGCTCTTGCGCAGCTCCAGGTAAAACTCTTGCAGCCGGCGCTTGGCCTCCGGAGTCAGCCGTGGATGCACGTATTTGCGAGCATAGGCCACGTATTTTCGCAGCAGTGGCGGCGGGATGTGGTCTAGCTTCTCGCCTGGACGCGCCCGCAACGTGTCTCGAAGACTGCCGCCACTCGCCTCGTCGTCGCCTCCGCCTTGTCGTGAGTACTGCGACGTGCTCTCTTCGCGCGATCGGGCCCCTGAATGTATGGCCATTACGTGTTCAGACAAGAACCTGTCCATTTCAACGTCTGGCCGATCGAGCAATATAAACACCAGGTCAAAGCGCGATAGCAATGCGCTGTTGATCTTCAGGTTCTCGGCGACAGTCTTGGCCTTGTTGTAATGACCGCCAGCGGGATTGGCGGCCGCAATGACACTGGCACGCGCTGGCAGGCTGCACACCAGTCCGCCCTTGGCAATGCTGATCGACTGCTGCTCCATAGCCTCCAGCAGCGAGCTGTGCTCCGAGCTGACCTTGTCAAACTCGTCGATTGCACAGCAGCCCATGTCGCTCAGCACCAGTGCGCCGGCTTCCAGAGCAAAGTCGCCGGATCCGGATTCTTTGACCAGTGTGACCGTCAGCCCACTGGTCGATATGCCGCTGGTGCCACACACATACACGCCCCGCGGCGCTATATGGCCTACTGCCGAGAGCATCTGCGACTTTCCCAGCCCTGGGTCGCCGACCACCAGCACATGCGAGTCGCTACGGATATCGATACTGCCTCGATCGGCGGCAGTGCGCTTCCGTGCGCCAAACAGCGCCAGCATAATGCCCGCTTTGACCATCTCGTGGCCAAAGATTCCCGGGCTGAACGACTGCACGATCAGGCGGAACAGGTTGGACTCCTTGTATACCTCGCGAATGAACTGCAAGTCCTTGTTTGAAAAGTGGATGCCGTCCTTGGTCGTCATCTCATCGTCCGGCGAGGTTGCCATCGACGCAAACCCCGGCGCGCCGTCGGGGTTGCTGTTGCTAGAATCGCTGCCGCCAACCTTGTTGATGGCCACGGTGTCCAGATAAAGAATATACAGCGAGTTTGGACGGCCCTTGCCCTTGCCCTCGTCGGACTGCATCACCTTGACAATTCCGGTGCAGTTGACCACATCGCCCGGCACCACCGAGTCGACCAGGTCGTTGAGCAGCTCGGCGTCAATGCTGCGCGGCACGCGGCCCGGATCCCGCGGATCGTCGTTGACCTTCTCCTGAATCCGGATCTGCTGCCAGTCGACCGTCCGAGTGCTAGTGTCAACCCCGCGCTCAATGTCGAAAATACGGCTCTTGCATCCCTGGGTCATGCACTTTGCTGGCGCCTCGTGCCTGCCTTCGACA
The DNA here is from genome assembly GCA_027575305.1 of Coemansia sp. RSA 2708. Classification (NCBI taxonomy): domain Eukaryota; kingdom Fungi; phylum Kickxellomycota; class Kickxellomycetes; order Kickxellales; family Kickxellaceae; genus Coemansia; species Coemansia sp. RSA 2708. The sequence continues at coordinate 12,313 of JANBOZ010000019.1, forward strand.
ATTTTGATAACCTGCGGTGCACCGCACTTTACACACGAGTACTGGGCCTGAACCAGCAGCGGCTTGATTGGCGACGTGCGCACCACCGTGCCGCGGACCGTCACCAGCTTGCCCACCAGACTCGACTTTAGCGACTTCATATGGGTTAGCGGCTCATGGTGCAGCAGGTGGATGTGCAGCTTGTGGTCGCCCAATATGTGCTCGGCATCTGGGCCGTATTCGCTGCTGAGCACGCAGCACACGGCCAACCCCAGGCAGCACAGCAGGTGCTCGGGCTCATTGTATATGCGCTCGGCGAAATCTGCCACTGGCGTTGCCTCGACCAGGGTCGGAAAGTCAAACAGACACGAGGCATCTGTGTCCATGCTGAATGATTTGGGGTGCAGCTGCAAGTAGCTGCCAAACTTTTGGATGTCGTCGATGTGCTCTTTGGACGCAACGTCGATGTCCAGGCGCGGAAAGTACAGCGGCCAGTACCGCCCGATGCGGTGGAGCGACAGCTGCTCGGGCGCATTCGAATTCGGACGCTTTGTGCCCGCCAGCGCACCTGATACCAGCGAAGCACCCGTCCCAGCCCCCGGAAGCACGCCCATTCAAAATAAAAAGTATGTAAAAAAAATAGCCGCGACGCGTCAAGAGTGGATCAGAGCCCCTGGCTGCGCACTAACCGGGCTAATCGAGAAAGTAATCAGAAAATTGCTTGCCACTCGCTTGACGTCAGTGCCCGCACACGTGCCTCATGTCATGGCTGCTCAAAAATTTTCCAGTCAGGGCGTGTTGTTCTTGTTTATTTTAGCCCTGTCAATTTTGTCTTGTCTATTGTTTAACCAGCAATTGCATTCATCTGCTCCCAATGCCAGCCAGCGCCACCAAATCGAATGCCACGACGGAGGCTCAACCCCCCACGGCCGTCGACCAGGCCGAGGTTGCTGCCAGTGCGCACACTGCGCACGGAGAGACGTACGATGCGCCAAAATCCGGCGAGCCTGCCGCTACAGAGCCGGATCCACAGCAAGCAGAGGATCTGGCGCCGGAGGCGGATCGTGGGATCGAGGGAGAAATCAAGGCCGCATCCGCACACGCCGGGGATGATGGCGGCACTACTGATGCCCAGCCGTCAGTTGACTCGGTGGCGAGCGCGCTGGAGGACACTAGTATTGTAGATGCTCCACTATCGGCAGCAACTGCTGTTGACGCAACCACCACGCCAGCATCCCCTAGTGAATCTGACCGCATGAGCCGCGGCTTGCTGTCGCCTGGATTTTCGCGCACGTCTTCCAAGGCCCCGGCAACGTCACATCCGCTTCAAGGCGGCGACAAGCCTGCTGTCGGCCTATCACCTGCCGAGGTTGCGTCGGCGATTTTGTTAAAGGATGGCGACGCAGCTCGGGCGCATGGACCGGGCATTATGTCGGGATCGGGCGACTCGGAGCACACAGCGTTCAGCCCACAGCTGCGCAACTCGGGCAGTCCATTGTCGTCGGGATCAGTGCGCGGAATCCACTCCGAGATTGCCGAGGCGAGTGAGGGCGAGGAAGACCACGAGGAACGGCAGCAGCGGCTGTTCAGAGCAGCCGAGCGCCGGCGCCTGCAAAAGGAACAGATGGCGCAGACCATGTCCTCGGAAGAGATGGAATCCATGCGCAGCGGGCTGTCGAACGCTCGCGAGTTTATCAACCCCACCGAGCTACGTATTCTTAACGGCGCCTTCCCCGACGGCTTGCGCGGCAGCCTGTACTTGCTGGGCCCAGGCCGGCTGGACATAAAGTACAATGTGCAGCGGGAGCTTGAGCAGGCTACGCGCGTGTTCACCTACGGCAACATCATGGATGCGCTGCCGCTACTGAGCAAGATCTCGTTTGATCCGAACGCCAAGACCATTACGCATCGGTCGCGGCTGATTGCCAAGCAGGTGGCGGGCCGGATCCAGATGGAGCACGGCATAAACACCAAGGTTCCTGGTGCACTGTACCTTACCGACACTAACCAGACGATGCTGAGCAAATTTATCCCCAAGGCCACGCATCACGCTACGCCCGAGGGTGAGTGCTGCAGCCAGGACATTCAGCTGTTCATGCCACTGCAGGGTTCGAGCCAAACGGTTGTGTGTACCAATCATGTGGGTGCCCTGCAGAACATTGATCCGGTTGACCTGCGGCCTCGGTCGATTGTCGAGTATAAAAACGTCAACCGGGCATTCAAGGGCGCGCTGAGCTGTCCACACATGCAGTATGACGCGAACACGCGTGAGCATTTTGCTGTGTTGCAGGACGTCGGGTTCCGCACCACCACCTATAGCGTGGTGTGCATTAGCGAGGCGCAGCCTGAAGGCTACGTGGTGGCCAGCTTCACAGCGCAGGCATCGATACTGCACAGCTTTGCTATCACTCAAGACTATGTGGTGGTGCCAGTGTACCCGTTTGACTCGCCGCTCGGCGGCATGTCGTACCGGTGGAGCGACTCGCTGCTGGAGACGCTGTCCTTTGACAGCAGCCAACCGGTGCTGTTCTACGTGATCAGCCGCGAGTATCGTCGGGTGCAGTGTGTCTACCAGTCCCCGGCCTTCTTTGCATTGCACCAAATCAACGCGGTGCAGGAGGCTGCTACTGACTCGGTGTCTATTGACATGGTCACTTATGATGATGCCTCCGTGCTACGCCGTCTGCAAATCAAAAGCCTACGCAAGTCCAGTTCCGGCTTCCCACTGCCTGCCGGCACCGTCAGGCGGTTCCAGCTTAACGGTATTACACTGGAGGCGTCGAGATACGTTGGCTCCAAGGGCAGCCTGTCACTTATTCCGCCAGCACATGCGCTGACTCTGCGCAACGAACCGGTGGAGCTTTGCCGAGTAAACCCGATAATTTCTGCAAAGCCGTACACTTACTTGTACGCGCTGGGCCATGTTGAAAACATGCGTGGGCAGCCGATGCAGCCGGCAGGCACCGGAGCCATGTACAACTGCATTGTCAAGCTAAACATCAACGATGTCTCGGAAGCGCCGCTGATTTGGTCTCGGACACACTGCTATCCGTCCGAGCCGGTGTTTGTTCCGCGCAACGACAAGGAAGATGACGGTTATATCCTGTCGGTATTCTTTGACAGCATGCGGATTACCAGCTGCCTGGTCGTGCTGGATGCGACTACTTTAAGCGAGGTACTGATTGCGCAGTTGCCGGCTGCTATACCCGTGTCCTTTGGGCATGCCAAGTTTGCTATTTAGTTGTAGTAAGACATTGACAGAATAAATTAAACAAGAAGTGTTTGAGCTAGTTTATTCATTGTCTATGTCTATAATGTTCAAGATCTATAGTCTATTGAAATATCAATGTCGGCTTAAGCAACAACGTTGGCATTGTTAAAGGCGTTGACATTGTTGTTGGCAGTCGTGGCATCCTTGTCATTGACATACAGAGTGTCGTCGTTAAAGTGAGCGAAATTATTGTTGGCATTGAAAGCGTTGGTAAAGCTGCTAGCAAACGGGAAGCCAATGCCGCCATAGCCAATGCCGCCATAGCCATAGCTGTTGTAGGGAGAGTAACCACCATAGCCCGATCCATAGCCTACACCGTCATATCCTCCACGTCTGGCCAGACAAGGCATCGGATTGGCAGAGGCGGTTAGGGCCAGAGCAATGACAGTGGCTGAAACGAGAGCAGTTGAGAAGACCATTTCTAGAATTGAGTCAGCTGGAGTGCAAAAAAGGATGTGTACGGTTGCTAGGGGTTGTGGTTGTTGGGTATAGCCATATATTCAGCAAGCTCCGTGTTCATACTTTATATATGGGTCGGTATTCGTCTAAAATAACATGGTAGTATAGATTATCACCCAATCAAGAAAGATATAACATATATTTAACTGGTTATAACTAATGCACACTCGTCATATCAGGATATGATTACAATTATTAATTGACAGATAAAATATGTGCCGCAAATGTCTTGCTACGCAGCTCCAGTGCAGTGGTTTAGGACATTCGGGTTGTCTACTGTTGGTTGTTGAATCTGTAATTTATCAATGCTAAACGGGCAACACCGAGAACCTTTCGCATAAATTATTTGTATGGATAACCCCGTTGGTCGACCAACGGTTTGCAGCAGCTTAATTAGTAGAAGTTTGTAGATAAGAAGAGGTTCACTGATCCTTTTTCGCCATTGACCGAGTGACTGGTCCCTGGTGGTCCTGAAGATCGCGCACCATCTGGAGCCGCTCCTGCTCCGACTCTTGAAAATCTGCGCGGGCAATCGGCAGAGCAAAGCAACGGATCAGAACAAAAACCAGGCCGATCAGGTTGCCCAGAAACGCACCGCCGACAATCGGAATCGGCCACCGCTGCCAGGGTCGCTCCCAGTCCATTGGGATAAAGTAAGCCGATGCCCAGGTGGTCACCATCGTGCACCAGAAAAAGCCTGCCGCCCATTTCTCCGGAATCGACTTAAGCTCTGCCGAGAGCAGCGCGTGGCGCCAGGCACTGAGACTGGGCTTTAGCGTCAAGATCGCCGGCGTCACTGCCAGTAGCGACACGTTTACAGCTGCCATCAGCGTCTCGCTGTGGTGCGTGGACACGGGCGCGCCGAACAGCACAAACCCCAGGGCAATTACCAGCGAGGCGGCCAGCGTGGCTGTCAGAGTGGTCAGCACTTTGACTACGCGTGTGGACGGAGGCGTGTTGTACAGGCGTCGGCTGGACTCGGGCACCCGAAAACAATAGATATCGGCAAATGCCAGCAGCGCGTAGTAGGCGGATAGCAATAACGCCGACACGCAGAGATAGGCGGACGGGTTGTCGTAGAGGTTGAGCGATTTGCGCGGCGATACAAGGGCCATGGAGCTGGCCAGGCCACCCAGCACCAGCTGCGCGCTGTTGGGCACCAGCGGGTACTGCTTGTGCACGGGCAGCTTTGCTGCAGACTTTCCGGGAGCCATCGAATGTTTACAAGCGTGAAATTCAAAGTAGTGAGGCAGCGCAAGTAGTAAAAAAAGAGAAGAATGCAGGATCGCGATAGCACTCGAACTCGTTTAGGTCTCGAACCATGGCGTCCCTTGGGTCCCCTGGAAGCATGAGCGGGAAATGAAGTCGTGGGCCAATGGGAGCGCGCCAGAGCTCACTCATCGTGTTTACTGCTGGAAATAAAGCTCAGCTCGGCGCAAAGCACGAGCGCATCCATCTTTACTCCCATCTGCGTCGAATCTTTGAGTATTTGGTCTTTTCTAAGCATCACTGCGTGTCCCCGGGGTCATCGTCTTCAGCTTTAAAGTGCGCGGTTTCTCTTCAAGTTAGGTTTTTACGTTGGACTATGGATTTCGAAGCAATCGAGGACCAGGACGGAGTGCGCTGCTCGTGGAATGTGCTGCCAAACACACGCATCGAGGCGACGCGCAGTGTGGTGCCAGTGGCGGCGCTGTACACGCCGCTGAAGGAGCGGCCGGACCAGCCGCCGATTAGGTACGAGCCGGTGATGTGCAAGGCGCCCTGCCGCGCGGTGCTGAACCCGTACTGCCAAATCGACGTGCGCGGCAAGCTGTGGATCTGCCCGTTCTGCCTGCAGCGCAACCAGTTTCCGCCGCACTACAAGGACATTTCGGCGCACAACCTGCCGCCGGAGCTGCTGCCGCGGTTCACGACGATCGAGTACGAGCTGCCGCGGCGGTCGGCGGTGCCGCCGGTGTTTATGTTTGTCGTGGACACGTGCTTGGAGGAGGACGAGCTGAAAGCGCTAAAGGACAGCCTGATTCTGTCGCTGTCGCTGCTGCCTCCGCATGCGCTAGTGGGGCTGATTACGTACGGGACCATGGTGCACTTGCACGAGCTGGGCCACCAAGAGTGCCCGAAGGCGTATGTGTTCCGCGGGGCCAAGGACTACAACGTCAAGCAGATCCAGGAGATGCTGGGCATTGGGTCGAGCGTGCGCAACCAGACGGGCACGGCGCAGCAGGCGCAGCAGGCGTTTGGCGCGGAGCGGTTTGTGCAGCCGGTGGAGCAGTGCGAGTTCACGCTGACGGGGATTCTGGAGCAGCTGCAGCGCGACCCATGGCCGGTGGCCAACGACCGGCGCCCGCTGCGGAGCACGGGCGCGGCAATGGCGGTGGCCGTAGGAATGATGGAGTCGGCGTTTCCGAACGCCGGCGGCCGCATCATGCTGTTCTGCGGCGGGCCGGCGACGCAGGGCCCGGGCATGGTGGTTGGCGCGGAGCTCAAGGAGCCGATGCGCAGCCACCACGACATTGAAAAGGAGTCGGACCGGTACTATCGCAAGGCGATAAAGTTCTACGAGGCGCTGGCACGGCGCACGGCGGCTGCCGGGCATGCGGTCGACGTGTTCTCGGGCTGTCTGGACCAGGTGGGCCTGGCCGAGATGAAGGCAATGGTGAACTGGAGTGGCGGCAGCATGGTGCTGACGGATTCGTTTGTGACGGCGATCTTCAAGCAGTCGTTCCAGCGGGTGCTGGAGAAGGACGACGCCGGCGACCTGCAGATGGGGTTCAACGCGACGCTGGAGGTGCAGACGACCAAGGAGCTCAAGGTGTGCGGGCTGATCGGTCCGGGCGTGTCGGCGGGCAAGAAGACCGCCATGGTCTCGGACACCGAGATCGGCGTCGGCGGCACGACTGCGTGGCGGCTGGCGGCGGTGAACGCGCAGACCACGGTGGGCGTGTACTTTGAGGTGGCGAACCAGCAGAGCCAGGCGCTGCAGCCGGGCTCGCGCGGGCTGGTGCAGTTTGCCACCACGTACCAGCACGCGCGGGGCGAGTACCGCATGCGCGTGACCACGATTGCGCGCAGCTGGGCCGAGGGCGCGTCGCCCGAGATCGCCGCGGCGTTTGACCAGGAGGCAGCCGCCGTGCTGATGGCGCGCATCGCAGTGTTCAAGGCCGAGTCCGAGGAGGTCGGCGACGTGCTGCGGTGGCTGGACCGCATGCTGATCCGGCTGTGCCAAAAGTTCGGCGACTACCGGCGCGACGACCCGGCGAGCTTCCGCCTGAACCCGAACTTTTCGATCTACCCGCAGTTCATGTACCACCTGCGTCGGTCGCAGTTCCTGCAGGTGTTCAACAGCTCGCCCGACGAGACCGCGTTCTACCGCCACTGCCTGTTCCACGAGGACACGACCAACTCGCTGACGATGATCCAGCCGTCGCTGATGTCGTACGGGTTCGAGGGCACGCCGGCGCCGGTGTTGCTGGACTCGGTGTCGATGAAGCCCGATGTGATCCTGATGCTGGACACGTTCTTCCATATTCTGATCTGGCACGGCGAGACGATCGCCGAGTGGCGCAATGCCGGCTATCACGAGCAGCCCGAGTACGAGAACCTCAAGCTGCTGCTCGAGGCGCCTGTGGTGGACGCGCAGAGCCTGCTGGTCGAGCGCATGCCGGTGCCGCGCTACATTGTGTGCGACCAGAACCGGTCGCAGGCGCGCTTCCTGGTGAGCAAGCTCAACCCGTCGACGTCGTACAGCAGCGCGAACCAGTATGGCGGCGGCGAGGCGGTACTGACCGACGACGTCAACCTCAGCACCTTCCTGTCTGCGCTGAGCGGACTGGCGGTCAAGAACGCGTCCTAGTTGGCTCTGGCTTCTTTCTTTTTCTATTTCATGCCCAACGCCTTCTCTGAAGGGGGAAAAGGCTTTATCGTTACAAAAAAAACTCCTGGTCTGTTTGGACCTGGATACTACACCATCTCGAGAACCTTGATGATGCCCTGGCTGTTGGCCGACAGCAGCGTGTTGGTTTTGTTTTTCCAGCACACGGCGCTGACAAACAGCGACGGGTCGTCTTCGGCCTGCTCGGCTCCCGTGACCGGGTTACAGTTGCCGAACCGGTGGGTTACCGCTGGATGCGACAGGTTGCGGTAGTATGCGTACATGGTGTTGTTTTCGCTGCCGCACGCGATCCAGTCGCCGCCCGACGTGGTCAGCCCAACAAAGTTCTTCTCGTTCGAGTGGCCCGTATACGTCCGCACGCACTCCTGGGTGCGCAGGTTCCACAGCTTGAGCGAGCTGTCGGTCGACGCCGATATGATCTCGTCGGGGGTCAGGAACCGCGTGTACGAGACCGCCTTGCGGTGGCCGCGCAGCACGCACAGCGGCTGTTTGGGCGACCGCAGGTCAAAGCAGTGCACGTTGTGGTCGGCGCTGCCAAAGCTCAGGATGTTGCCGTGGAGCGGATTGAACCGCACGCAGCACACGTTGGCCTTGCCCTCAATGGTCATCACCGACGATCGCCGGTTGGTTGTCCAGATCTTGACCTTGCCGTCGTCGCTGCCGCTGCACAGCCGCGTCGGATCGACGTTGGAAAAGTCCAGGCTCCACGCCCGCTTTTCGTGCTCGCCCAGGCTCATGGTCGGTATGCCGGCGTTGACATCCCACAGAGACACGGTGCCGTCGTAGTCCGAGCACGCCAGCTGCGCCTTTATGTACGGGTTGAATGACAGGCAGCTGATCTTGGACCGGTTCGTGTACTCGGCCACCGGGTACTGCATCATCGTGGAGGTCAGTGCCGGCTCGTCCTCGGTCGCTTCGCCCTCGCGGTTCCACCACTCGTGTCGCCCCGCCAGCCTCCGCAGCGGCTGCTGCTGGGTCTTGCCGGCTGCAAACTCGTTCCACGAGTCGGCCTGCTGCACCACGTTGGCGTAGTCGTATATTTTGATCTTGCGTGCAACGCCGGCGACGGCAAATATCTCCTCGTCGCGGTCAAACTCGATGCTGGCAACTATGGCCGTGCTCGCGGTGCTGTCGCCGTACCGCAGCGTGGCCACCTGGCGGAACCGCTCGTACCGCGCCACCGTGGTCAGCGTCTCCATAAACTCGTCCAGCCCCTCTTCGCCCACCCCGCGCATCCGGGTGTTAAAGTAGTAGGACTCCAAATCTTTGTAATGCTCGTCCACACGCCGGCTATGCTTTGCTCGGTCCAGAGCAGGCGTCTGCGCAGCAATCGCCGCCGACGCGGTGGTTTCAGCGCCCATGGCCGTGCTGTCGTCGGCAGACACGTCGTTGGGCACCTGTGCCCCAGTGGTATCGCTGGTGCGTACCCGATCGTAGGGCGGAAGCATGTGCGCCTTTGAGAGCTGACGGCTGTCGCCATAGCTGTCATCGCTGGGGGCGCTCTGCTCGAGCTGGTCAGCGACATAGTCTAGGTCTCCCTCAACCATATGCAGCTCTTTGCGCAGCGCCTCAATGGCCGCTGCCTTTTTAGACCGCGCCATTGACAGAAACTGGCGCAGAATCGACATTTCAAACTGGCGCTCGGTGTTGCGCATGGTCTGCTTTTTTTGCTGCAGCAGCATCAGCAGCGCATCGATATCCTGCGGGTCCAGCACTTCGCTGCTCTCCACAGTGTTGCGCAGCTGCTGCACAATGCTCTGCGGCCGCAAAGCTGCCGTGTCCATCTGCGTTATCAGCTTGTTCAGTGCAAAGTTTGGGTACACCTGGTCCCGCTCCAGCGCGTGGAAGCAGCTGGGACATGACTGTCGCTCGGCGAGGTGGCGGGATATGCACTGGTAGCAGAATGAGTGGCCACATGTGGTCATAAACGCCTCGCGCATCGGCTCAAGGCATATAGGGCAGCTTAGACCCACTGGGCCGCTGCCCGCGCCATTGCTCGAGCTGCTGTCAATTGACGGCGGTGAAGGCGCTGAGCGGCGCTTGGTAGCGCCTTGGTTTGATGCCATGCCCGCAGGAGCCGCTGCCGCCAAAGTCTCGGCTTCGCCTGCGCCTTGGTCGTCGTCCATTCCTAGAGGAATAATAAACTGCTGGCCGTCGTCGTCCTCGGGCGCAACTGCTGAGCCTTCCTGCCCGCTGCTCTGCGGCGTTGCCGGCGATTCGCTGTCTAGTGACGCAGATGTGGTGGCAGTGGCGGTGGTGGTGGCGGTGGTCGAGGCAGCGGCGGCAACAGCAGCCGACGACCCGTGATCAGACGCGCTATCTGCAGAATCCGTCGATGCGTCCGATTGCATGGATTCTAGCTGCACGCCCAGTGGATGCCGCGCCGGCATCCCCACGGCACGAAACTGAGCGGTCCGCGGGATGTTGGCTCGATCTCCTGCTGACAAATACCGCGGAGACTGTGCCAGCGAATACGGCGCCGCGCGCGTAGATGTTAGACGGGACCGGTTGCCCGTGGTCCTGATCGGCAGCTGCGACGAGCCGGTCAGGAACGAGCTCGGCGGCGAGGTTGTCCGGCTGACGGGCTCTGGTGACGGGCTCGGCTGCGGCTGTGGTGACGACCGAGGTGGTGCGCTGCC
>JANBOZ010000020.1:0-22296 GCA_027575305.1 Coemansia sp. RSA 2708
AGGATGAGCGCTTGCTTTTTTCAAGCATGGAGAACGAACAAGCGTTTTGTTGGAGTCCGAGGCTATTGTGCAACCTACAGACAACGTATTGAGCTGTGATTTGGAATCTAATGGTTATTAATGTCGCTGAACACGATTATGCAATAAAATTTGAAGGTTAACCCATTGTATTCTAGACGAATTCCAGCCATGCGCAAATGCGAATGCAATTCAAATGGGAATAGGCATTACCAAGTTCAGCGACATGAAATACTTTATAAGCAAGCTTCTAGACGCAATTCGGTTGTCCGAGTCGATTGCACTAGGTCCTAAAGCGATTGGAGACATTTTGGACATAGTACATGGAAGTCGGCGACGCAATCAACACCGCGCATGCCACGCACTCGTTCCACAAAAATGATACAATAAAAAAGACCACGGGAATAGATTCTACGCGCTAGTAGGAGCCTGGTGATATAAAATAGTACACACATCGGTAAACCAACGGCTGAGATATTGGCTGCAAAAGATTCGGAAAAAGGATGAGCGATTGCCTTTTTAAGCATAGAGAAAGCACGAGCGTTTTTGAAATCCGATGTTATTGCGCAGCCCACAGGTGACGGAGTGAGCTGAGACTTGAAACATAAAGTTTTTCGAGGTCACTAAACACGCTCATGCAATAAAAATGAAGGGTTGACAGTCAATATTTTAGCCGAATTTGAGACACGCGCCCAAGCGAATTCATTTCAACCGCTCACACTTCCATTGTTAAAGTGCCATTTTTGATAACGGGAATAGATTCTACGCATTTGTAGGAGTCTGTCAATATAAAATAGTACCCAAGTCGATTAAGAAACGGCAGAGAAAACGGACGATAAAGATTCGGAAAAAGAATGAGCGGGTACATTTTCTAAGCCTAGGAAACGCATGAGCGTTTTTAAAATGCGAAGCTATTGTGCAGCCTACAAGCGACGGATTGAGCTGAGACTTGGGATCTAAGGGGTTTCAATGTCGCTGAACACGATAAAGCCATAAAAATTGGGGGTTGACAGTTAAAGTTTTATTCGAATTTCAGCCATGCGCAAATGCGAATGTGCTCTGACTGCTCATGTTTCTTGGCATAACATACTAAATTAAACAATAAATTCATATTCTACACGTTTATAGGAGCCTAACGGTGTAAAATAGTACACACGTTGATCAAGAAATGGCAGAGAAAACGGACGATAAAGATTCGGAAAAGAATGAGCGCTTACCTTTTTTAAGCCTAGGAAACGCATGAGCATTTTTGGAGTTCAATGCCATTGCGCAGCCTACAGACAACGGATTGTGCTGGGACTTGGAAACTAAGGGTTTGTGAAGTCGCCGAACACGATTAAGCCATAAAAACAGGAGGTTGACAGTCAAAGTTTTAGTTGAATTCCAGACACGCGCCCAAGCGAATGCGTTTTACCTTTCATAAATCCATTGAATAAGTGCTACGTTTGACAGTGAATTCGGATTCTATGCATTTGTTGGAGCACGGCAATATAAAATAGTACCCAAGTCGATTATGAAACGGCGGAATAAACGGGCGATAAGGAATTGGAAAAACATGAGCATATGCTCTTTTCAAGCATAGGAAACGCACAAGCATTTTTGGAGTTCAAGACTACTGCACAGTCCACAGACAACGGATTGAGCTGTGACTTGGAATACAGAGGTTTTCAAGGTCGCTGAACTCAAATTCGTCATAAAATTGGCACGTTGACAATTTAGGTTTTTGCTGAACATGACTGAGAAAAGCACAGCGGCTGTGTGTGCACAAAAAAAGAGGGAACAAACCATTCTCTGGCCCTAATCTGGATAGTTAATTACACAGCCACATGTAGGAATCACAATCAGGACAACAGCATTTTTTCCACAGTCGATGTTAAATAAAACAAATAACACCATTGAGTTCAGCGCATTTTTCCAAGCGTGAGGATATAAAATACTTTGTAGTTTGGTTAAGAATAAGCTTCAAAGCTTAACCTTAGTGATAACCATGCATCTCGCTAACCCATCACATGATCCCCGTCTAATGGAAATGGCGCCCGCTGTAGATCAGACAGATATTGGTACCCCTCCATGAATACATGACGGATCTATCTGAAATTTTGCCAGTCGTCTTTTTCAGGTTCGTTTTACTTATTCCTGTAATAAAATGTGTGGAGGTTACAATACAGTTTGGTTATTGGTTTATTCTTTCTTATGCTTTGGAAAACTAATCCTTTCATGCTTTATTATTCTACATTTGCAAATTCGGGTTTACCAGTAATGACAAGCATAAATCACAGCATGATCAATATGCTTTTTAAAGGTAATCGGTCTGTCTGAGTTGGTTGCGCTATGGTTCGATATGATTGGAGGTCTCCTTGACTTGGAATATGGAAGTCGGTGACGCAAATTGCGTTGTTCATATTATGTGCTTATTCCACAAACGTGCTACTACAAAATAGACATCAGTAATGAATTCTACGCATTTGTAGTAGCTCAGAAATATAAAATAGTATACAAGTCGATCAAGTAACCGCTGAGAAAGAGGATGTAAAAGATTCAGATAAAGACAAGCGGGTACATTTTATAGCTTGAGAAATGAGATTCTGCTTTTAGAGTTTATAGGCCATGCAACTGAACGTGGCTCTGCAGCTGAACGTGGCACCGTGGCTCAATGCGGCACCGTGGCTCTACACAGCACCGTGGCTCAACACGGCTGAACGCGGTACGCGGCTGAACGCGGCTAAGAGCGGCTACGCGGCTGAACGTGGCTCTGCGGCACCGCGGCTGTGAGCGACACTGCGGCTATGCGGCTACGCGGCTAAACATGGCGCTGCGGCTACGCGGCTACATGCGGCTGTGCGGCTCCACGTGGCTGGGCGGCACCACGCGGCACCGTGGCTGTAAGTGGCTCTGCGGCTATGAGCGGCACCGCGGCCTCACGCGGCTGTGAGCGGCACTGCGGCTGTAAGCGGCTCTGTGGCTGTAAGCGGCACTGTGGCTACATGCGGCTGTGCAGCTCCACATGGCTGGGCGGCTCCACACGGCTGTGCGGATATGAGCAGCTCTACGCGGCTGGGCGCGGCTATGCAACTGAATGCAGCATCGCGGCTAGTGAGCGGCACCGCGGCTAGTGAGCGGCACTGCGGCTCTGCGGCTCTGCGGCTAAGCGCGGCTCTGCGGCTAAGCGCGGCTCTGCGGCTCTGCGGCTGAATGCGGCTGTGCGGCTGTGCGGCTGTGCGGCTGTGCGGCTGTGCGGCTGTGCGGCTGTGCGGCTCCACGCGGCTACGCGGCTAGTACGCGGCTATGCAACTGTAAAAAAAATAGGAGAATAGAAAAGTGGAAGAAACAAAAACAGGAGAGGAGCGGATTCCAAACAAAAAGGGGGAAACAAGATATTTTCTGGCCCCAATCTGAAAATTACTTGTGCAGCCACACGCAGGAAGCACAATCAGACCATCAGCGCTTTTTCCACAGCCAATATCCAATAAAACGGATAGTGCCATTGCATTCAACGCATTTTTCTGAGCATAAGGATATAAAATACTATGCGGTTTGGTTAAACACAAGCTTCGGAGCTTAACCTTGGCGATAATCGCACTTAGCGATAATAAGTCACATGACCTGCGCCTTGTAAAAATGACGGCATTCAAAAAGCAGACCGATCCAGATACAGCTCTGTCAATACATGACAGAGCGGTCCAAGACTTTGCCAGTCGACTTTTTCGAGCCCGTTTTACCTATTTACGTTATAAAAAGTGTTGTCTTTACAGTATGTTTAGGTTCTAGGTTTTTCTTTTTAATGCGTTTGGAAATGAGTATCCTTAAGCTTGTGTAGTTCTACGTTTGCGAATTCGAGTTTACTAATCACAGCCAACGTCACCGAGAACTCTGCAAGTATGCTTTTTAAGGATAATCAGCCCGTCCGAGTCGATTGCACTGCGTCCCGAAGCAATTAGAGGCCTATTAGAGTTGGTACGTGAAAGTTGGTGATGCAACGTGCACCACGCATGCCATGTTCTCGTTCTACAGCCAAGATAGCAGAAAACAAACAACGGAAATAGATTCTACGCGTTTGTAGGAGCACGAAAATATAAAATAGTACTCAACTCAATCAACAGGCAGCTGAGAAAATAGGCGATTAAGATTCAGATAATCATGAGCGCGTGCCTTTTTTTATGCATAAGAAATGCACAATTGCTTTTCGAGTCCGAGCTTATTGCACAGCCCACAGACAACCTGTAAGATTGAGACTTGGAACTTGAGGGTTTTCGAGGTCGCTGAACACGATTAAGCAATAAAAATTGGGAGTTGACATTAACTTTCATGGTTGAATTTGAGACCCGCGCCAATGCGAATTCATTTCAACCGCTCACATTTTCATTGTAAAAGTGCCATTTTTGACGGCGTAAATATATTCTACGCATTTGTGGGAGCTCGATGATATTAAATAGTATACGATTTGGTCAAGAAACGGTCGAGAAAACGGGCGATAAAGAATCGGAAAAACATGAGCGTGTGCTTTCTTTTCGGCTTAGGAAACGCATAAGCGTTTTTTGGAGTTTGAAGTTACTGTGCAGCCTACAGACAACGGATTGAGGCGAGACTTGAAAATCAAGGGGTTTCAATGTCGCTGAACTCGAATTTGCCATAAAATTGACATGTTTACAATTTATTTTTTTGCCGAATATGGCCGAGAAGAGCACAGCGGGTATGCAAGCAAGAAAAGGGGGATAATCCATTCACTTTCCCTAATCTGAATATTTAATCACAGAGCCACGCGCAGAAAGCACAATCAGACCATCAGCGCTTTTTTCCACGGCTAATATACAATAAAATGGATAACCCCATTGCGTTCAGCGCGTTTTTTTGAGCTTGGCAATATAAAATACTTTGAATTTAGGTTAAGCACAAGCTTCGGAGCTTAACCTAGGCGATTGTTGCGCGTCCCGCTAGCCCATCACATGACCTGTGCCTAGTAAAAACGACGGCTTTAAAAAGCAGACAAATTTAAGTATAGCTCCGTCAATATGCGATGGATCGATCTGAGACTTTGCCAATCGACTTTTTCAGGCCCGCTTTACCTATTTCCATTATAAAATGCGTGGGGTTTACATTAAAGTTTGACTCGGCTTTTACTTTTTAATGCGTTGGATAATTAAACTTGCTATTGCCTATTAAGTACTACGTTTGTGAATTTGGAGTTTCCAGTTCTGATCAACGTTGCCATCTACTTTGTAAGTATGCTTTTTAGGGGTAATCGACCTGCCTGAGTCGTTTGCACTAGGTTTCAAAGCGATTGGAAGCTTCTTAGACTCGGTACATGAAAGTCAGCGACGCAACACGCACCACGCATGCCACGCACTAATCCCACAGGCTAGATAGTACAAAACAAACAACGGAAATGAAATCTACGCGGTTTTAGAAGCTCGGTGATATTAAATAGTACGTAGAAATATTCAGTAACGGCTGAGATAATAGACGATAAAGATTTGGAAAAAGAAGAGCGCATGCCTTCTTTTCCGTACAAGAAGCGAGGTTCTGTTTTTGAAGTTCAAGGCTATTGTGCAGTCCACAGCCAACAGATTGAGCTGAGACTTGGAAAATAAGGGTTTTCAATGTCGCTGAACATGACTATGCAATAAAATTAACACGTTGTCAGTTCACACTCTCGCCGAATTCCGGCCATGCGCAACTGCGAATGCAATTCAAAGGAGAAAAGGCATGCTCAAGTCCAACATCTTCAAATGCATTCAGAAAACGTTTCTAGACGCAATTCTGCCGTCCAAGTCGATTGAACTATGTCCCGAAACGATTGGAAATTGATTTGACTTGATACGAGGAAATCGGCGACACAATCTATGCCGCGCATGCCACGCACTCATTCCACAGAAATGATACTGTAAAACTAACAACGAAAATAGATTCTACGCATTTGTAGGAGTCTGTCAATATAAAATAGTAATCAAGTCGACTAGGAAGCGGCTGAGATATTGGCCGTGAAAGATTCGGAAAAGAGTGTGTGCATGCCTTTTTAAGCCTAGGAAACGCAAATGCGTTTTTTGAAGTTCAAAGCTATTGCGCAGCCCACAGACAACAGAATGATGTAAGACTTGGAACACTAGGATTTTCTACACCCCTGAACACAAATCTGTTGTAAAACTGGCACGTTGACAATTTACTTTTTGGCTGAATATGGCTGAGAAAGGTGCTGTGGCTAAGCGCAAACAAGAAAAGAGGGAGCAAATCCATTATCTGGCTTTAATTTGACTAGCTGATCACAGAGCCACATGCAGAAAGCATAATCAGGTCAATGTCACCTTTTCCACAGTCGATGTTAGAAAAAAAGGATAGCGCCATTGCGCTGAGCGCATTTTTCTGAGCCCGATGATATAAAATACTTTGTTTTTAGGTTAAGCACAAGCTCTAGAGCTTAACCATAGCGATAACCACGTGTCCCGCAAACCCATCACATGACCTGCGCCTTATAAAAAACGACGGCTTTAAAATGCGGAATGATTCAAGTATACCTCCATGAATACGCGACGGATCGGCCTGAGACTTTGCCAGTCAATTTTTTCAAGCCCGTTTTACCTATTTCCGTTATAAAATGCGTAGGTATTACAATAAACTCAAGTACAAGGTTTTTCTTTTATTTCGTTTAAAAGCGAGCATGTACTATGCTTGTATAGGTCTGCGTTTGCGAATTCGAGTTTACCAATCCCGGCCAACATCATCCAGAACTTTGCAAGTATGCTTATTAGGGGTAATCAACCTGTCCGAGTCGTTTGCACTAGTTCTCGAGGCGATTGGGAGTTTCTTTGACTTGGTACGTAGAAGTTGGCGATGCAACGCGCACCACTCATGCCACGCACTCGTCCCACAAACACGATAGTGCAAAACAAACAACGGGAATAGATTCTACGTGCTTGCGGTAGTCTGCCAATATAAAATAGTCCACACATCGATCTACAAACGGCTGAGAAAACGGGCGACAAAGATTCAGAAAAGGATGAGCGCATGCCTTTTTTAATCTTAAGAAACGAGTTTCCGTTTTTGAAATCCAAAGCTATTATACAGCCTACAGACAATGGATTGGTCTGTGATTAAGAGCCTAAGCGTTTTCAATGTCGTAGAACACGATTATGCAATAAAATTGAAGGGTTGACACATTGTGTTTTGGCCGAATTCCGGCCATGCGCAAATGCAAATGCGATTCGAATGGAAATAGGCATGTGTAAGTTCAACGTCATGAAATACTTTGAGAGCACGTTTCTAGGAGTACTCGGCCCGTCCGAGTTGATTGCACTAGGTCCCGAAGCAATCGGAGGCCTCCTTGGCCTGGTACATGGAAGTCGGTAACGCAACATGCATCACGCATGCCACGCACTCATTCCACAGACATGATACAATAAAACAGACAACAGGGTAAGATTCTACGCAGTTGTAGGAGCACGGCAGTATAAAATAGTACACAACTCGATCTACAAACGGCTGAGATATTGGCCGCGAAAGATTTGAAAAAATCATAAGCGTGTTCCTTTTTTAAGCATAGAGAACGCTTATGTGTTTTTGGTGTCTGATGCCATTGCGCGGCTCACAGATAACGGATTGACCTCGGAATAAAAACATAAGGGTTTTCGAGGTCGCTGAACACATACATGCAATCAAAATGAAGGGTTGACATTAATTTTTTTGGTCGAATTTTAGACATGCGCCAGAGCGAAGCCATTTCAACCGCTCACATTTTCATTGAGAAAATGTCATTTTGGACAATGGGAATGGATTCAACGCGTTTGTAGGAGCTCGATGATATTAAATAGTATACAAATCGGTCAAAAAATGGCTGGGAAAACAGACGATAACGAATCAGAAAAAGGATGAGCAGGTGCTTTAATTTGAGCATAGAGAACGCAAAAGCGTTCTTAAAATCTGATGTTATTGCACGGCCCACAGACGACCAATTGATCTGAGACTTGAAAGTTAAGGGTGTTCGAGGCCGCTGAACACGATTAAGCAATAAAAACGGAGGATTGACATTGACTTTTATAACCGAATTCGGGACATGCGCCAGAACGAATGCGTTTTACTCCTCTCATTTTTATAACAAAAGTGAGAATTATAAGCACAGAAATTGATTCTATGCGTTGGTAGGTACACCATAGTATAAAATAGTACTCAACTTGATTAAGAAATGGCCGAGATAACGAGTGGTTAAATTTCAGACAGTTTTTCTATTTTAGATAAGAAAAATTGAACAGGGAAAAAGAAACTGCAGTGTGAAACCTTAGCTGATGGGGCAGTAACTTTAGAATGTAAGTGAACTGTAGATGGCGCTTTGACTGGTGGAAAGCGCATGGTTATCGGTTGCTGATGGAAAGAGAACGTAACAGTTCTCCATGACTATCGGGTCATTTTTTCAGTGAGAGATAAGTAAGAAATAGGAAAAAGAGTATCTGCAGTGTCAATAGTTGACGGATATAACTGAAAATCAGGATAATAAGTGAACAGATGACTGCGGTTCGAATGGCGCTAAGCTCGTAGTCATCGGTTACCGATTGAAAAAGAACGTAACAGTTCTCTGTGACTATCGGACTGGTTTTTCTATGCGAGATAAGAGAAACAAGGGAAAATAGACACTGCCACACCAATACTTGATCGATGCAGCTGAAAATCTGGAAAGTAAGAGAACCAATGACTGTGGTTCGAATGGTAGTAAGCTCACTGTCATCAGTTGCCGATTGATGAAACGCAAGATTTTTCAATTCCGTGTCCCCGTTTTTTAACCAGCATTTTTTTGTTGCAAAAATAAAAGAGTGCCATTTTGGCTACAGATGAGCTAGCAAGCTGTAAGTGTAGATAAATGTAGAGCGATTTTTATACAAGGTAACAGACTTTACTGAATTTCTTTAGCTTTCCTGTAGCCCGAGTAATTGGTCTAATCAGATCACTCCATAAAAGTCTCCCAGCTTAAAGAAGCTGCATAGCATTGTGGGGAACCACCAGTGCTTGAGGGCAAGTTAAGCAGCTTCCCCACAATGCTAAGCAGCTCGTTTTAAGCTGTAATAACCCCTTGCAATAACCCCAGATTTGCCTAGCATTGACCTTAGCAATAACCCGTTATTGCAGTTTTTCCTTATACTAGGAAAGAAGAAGCTACAACACCAATACGTTACCAATAAAGCTGAAAATCTGGAAAATAAGAAAACCAAAGGCTGCGGTTCTAATGGCGGTAAGCATGTGGTTATCGGTGGCTGATTGATGAAACATAAGATTTTTCAATTCCGTGTCCCCTCTTTTTAAGCAGTGTTTTTTCGTTTTAAAAAATAAAAGAGAGTGCCATTTTGGCTACAGATGAGCTAGCGAGCTGTAAGTGTAGATAAATGTAGAGGTATTTTTATACAAGGTAATGGACTTTACTGAATTTCTTTAGCTTTCCTGTAGCCTGAGTAATTGGTCTAATCAGATCACTGCGTAAAAGTCCCCCAGCTTAAAGAAGCTGCATAGCATTGTGGGGAACCATCAGTGCTTGAGGGCAAGTTAAGCAGCTTCCCCACAATGCTAAGCAGCTCGTTTTAAGCTGTAATAACCCCTGGCAATAACCCCAAAACTGCTTAGCATCGACCTTAGCAATAACCCATTATTGCAGTTTTCCCCTATACTAGGTTGTCCCTGAACTCCAAATAATTTATTAAAATATCATAAAAGATCATTATGAAGTTAGTTTACTTAACCAAGGTAATCTAAATCAATGCTACAACCGATTTTATTTAGTCAGTTGATTGACCTCTGTGTGATGTGCAGTGAGTCATGTCAGATGGCCCACATGCAGGTGCATCACATCTTATACGTTTACCTGAATTAGTTGTAACCCATACTTTGCAAAACCCTGAATTTGGCATTATAATCTAAATCACTAATTTGCAATTAGTATACAAATCAATTGAAAAAGTAGTTTATAAAATTACTGCTTACAAATAATGTGCAAGAAAAATAATTTTACTGAGGATTTATAGATTGGAAAATTGTTAAATGTTGAAGTGTTTTCTAATTAATAAATGGTGCCTTCAAGCTTTATCCATGTCATAGAGTCTTTGCTAGCTGCATCTGCCCTTTGGCCACTGCTTTGTGCTTTGTGGAGAACATGAAAAAAATCCAGGGCTTGGCATTTCCCAACCATTTTTCATGTCGTGGGATCTCAGCTAGCTGCAGCTGCTCTTTGGCCACCACTTTGTGCTTTGTGGAGAACATGAAAAAAATCCAGGGCTTGGCATTTCCCAACCATTTTCATGTCATAGAGTCTTTGCTAGCTGCATCTGCCCTTTGGCCACTGCTTTGTGCTTTGTGGAGAACATAAAAAAAATCCAGGGCTTGGCATTTCCCAACCATTTTTCATGTCATAGAGTCTTTGCTAGCTGCAGCTGCTCTTTGGCCACTGCTTTGTGCTTTGTGGAGAACATAAAAAAAATCCAGGGCTTGGCATTTCCCAACCATTTTCATGTCATAGAGTCTTTGCTAGCTGCATCTGCCCTTTGGCCACTGCTTTGTGCTTTGTGGAGAACATAAAAAAATCCAGGGCTTGGCATTTCCCAACCATTTTTCATGTCATAGAGTCTTTGCTAGCTGCAGCTGCTCTTTGGCCACTGCTTTGTGCTTTGTGGAGAACATAAAAAAAATCCAGGGCTTGGCATTTCCCAACCATTTTCATGTCGTGGGATCTCAGCTAGCTGCAGCTGCTCTTTGGCCATTATTTTGTGCTTTGTAAAGAATATGTACAAGATCCAGAGCTTGGCATGTATTATCTAGAGCTTATGCATTTGTTTTAATATGAATGCATGTGGTTCTATTGCCAAATTGTGAATTAATTTAATTACCACTAGAATGAACCCACTTGCTGTGTTGCACTCTATTAAAGTGACTTAAATGTTAGTTTCTGCATCTATTATGGGTTCTTTTTGTGCTTGCAGCAGGCAGTCTCCTGGAAAATTTTTGCAGTGCCTCTGGCAGCAAGTATAAAAAGGGGCTCATTAAACTAATAACAACATTATGGGGATTATTCCTATACTCTGTATGTTGTAAATAGTATAGCCTGTGGAATATCTAGTAATAAGTATTATATGATTTAGATAGCCCCTATTGCATAAGCTACAGGTTGTTGGTTATGAAAAAAGCAGACCTTAGTAGGCGCACTGCCTGCTTAGTCAATAGTTTTTTTCTGGGCATTTTTAATAGTAATGGCCACTGCAGGCACCACTGGAAACTATTATTTTTTCCAGCTAAATTAACTATAATTGGTGTCTGCCTGAAGGCAAACTCTAAAATTAATTGTCTCTTTTAGTAGTTAACCTAACACTTCTAATTATATATGATTGACTATTTGTTCTAACATTAATTTAACAAAGTTTTGAACACCCTAGCTAATATGCAATATATTGAATTAACATTACTGGTACGCCCTGTTTAACAATTAGTTTATAAACATGGGGTTAAAAGTGATTAGAGGAGTTTAAAATGCTTACGAATATTTCTCAATTGTTGGCCTCCATAACTACCAATTTTTTCAACAGCATTTAGTTCTAGTTGCTGCTGTTAGCAAAAAGTAAATAATTTGCTAGTTAAGATGCTGAATCACTATATGTTAGGAGCTAAACTGGCTAGCTGGCTGGCTGGGTAATCCTAAGGGTTAGAGTATAATTGACAGCAAAATAATTATAAACTGCAGCCAGCAGAGTATTCGTTGTATAGAGTGGCCAGCAATTTCTCGTAGGTGTGATTATAGATGTGGAGGTGTGAATAATAAGCTTAATACCAGTCCCTACAGCTATTATCTACTCTTACCTGTTCTCTGGCTGGTAGGGCTACTATCTGTTGATTTAATCGGCATATGTTTAATCAATTTCAGCATAGTTTGGCAAAACCACTTGCACCCAGCACTGTAGCCATAGTGGATAATTATATCGCAGGGCAAATGTCAACCCAGGGGCTCCAAAGTGGGGCCAGGGCTATCTGGCCGCTAAACTACAAGTAGGCACAGTTAGAGACTGAATAGTAAATAGTTGTGAGGTATATCTAATAGCTGGTTACTACAGATTAGTTTTTAGCTAGCCAGAGCTTGGCCACCTAATAGGCTCAGTGGTTCTGGCCTGGACTGTGCCTGCTAGAATACAGATTCAATATAAACCATCTCTGCTCTCCAGGCTCATGGGCATTATATTCTTTTATTTGAGCTGCCCTGATATGTATTAAGCCAGAAATAGCCTATTGACATTTCAATGCCAGAATAAAGCATAGTGGTTTACCATTCCTAATGTCTACTTGTGTCTCTATCTTTCTTTCTCTGCTATGTGCACTAACTTGTATGCTTCAAAAAGAGATTTAGTTGCATATTGGTTAGCCTGACTGTTGCTCTGGTGGTCAGTTTCTTTGCATTGGCAAATTCCCATGGTAATGGCAATTGTTATAATTTACCTTGGTTATAGTAGAAATTTTTAGAAAAATTAATTTGTGTTCAACAGAACAATTACAAAAAATGTTGGCCCTGTGTAGGGAAAGCTAGAGAGAATTGCCTATTTGTAATAAAGGTAGCATGTTTTTCTTTATGAATAGTGCACTATCTGTTTCTAGCTATATTTGAGGCCACTGGAGTTTCAAGTATAAAAAACTGGTTAATTATTGATCTCAGAATTTGCACCTGATTATAAAGAATCAAAATTAATGGATATGTGGGCACTAAGCTAGTTGTCTTTAATAGAAATGCAGGTCAGCCAGTTTGTTTAGGAATTGTCACATGGCTGCAATTGGGTATATTTTGGTGGGCAGCTTATCTGATTGGCAGTGTTGCAGTGCCCAACCTAAGGCCCCAAGCAACCCTTAGGTAGCCCAGTGGGTTGCAGGGCCTAGTTAAAGGTCCTGCAGACACCTGTGGCCAAGATATGTGCAGATTTTTGTGCCTGACTGGTATTCAGAATTGGACACCTATTCATGATCAGTAGAATTAGCATTGAAAATGCAAATTAGGAACCAGAAATAATTTGGACTGGCTTTTGCCAGTATTGAATGCAGCAAACAATGTTATTGATAATGGTGGGTACCCTGTGACCCCAGATAATAGCTTTGATGCTGCCACTATTACTGGGCTATTTAACAGGTTGTTTTTCTCTCTCTTTATTCAAGATGATATAAGAATTGAATAATCAATATATTTTATTACACTTATTTAGAGTGGATTATTAGTCAACAACACACACTTTGCAGTGCCCCAATTATAGCAGCAGCTGTGCTGGCTGTCTTTCTGCCAACATAGCCATTTTTAACACCAGAGACACTATACTACCACTTTATTATGTCAATCTCTGGCAACATTTTATAGTTCATTGTTGGCTGAATAATGAATATGATAAGTAGATTTAGCTTACTTCCACGAACAAAAAACCATTTTGAATTAATAGATAATGAAAAATGAGATTTAACTTTTAAATTCAAATCTAATGTGTGGCCACAGTGCCATTTGCTCAACAGATAAGCTAGTGAGCTGTATATGTAAAGAAATTTAGATTAATTTTCATATGATGTGATGGAATTAATTGAATTTCTATGGCTTTTCTGTAGCCTGAGTAATTGGTCTAATCAGATTAACATGTAAGGGCCAAGCAGCTTCTATAAGCTGCTTGGCATTGTACAGAACCATCAGTGCTTGAAAGCACATTCCGCTGCCTTCCTCCAATTCTAAGCAGCTTGTTTTTAACTGTATTAACTTTTAGCCTTTAAACTACTTAGAACTTACATTATCAAAAGGTAGTTATTGCTAGTTTCTCCTGGACTAAGCCACAAGTTGACTTAATTAACATACATGTAATTAAATATTGTGTAGTTTTTATTCAAGATTAACACACTGCTAGCTTAAGAGAAATGCCTAACACTGTGGAAAGCTTTAATTGTTTGAAAGCTAGCTAGTCAGATTTTCTAATAATACTATGCTAATCTGAAGTGCTGTCACAGTTTTTGCAATAGACCAAGTATTGACTAAACAATACCATTACAAATTATACATTACTGCATAATAATCTTCATTGAGAAATAGCTTTTGCCTCTTATTTTTATGCTAAAGTCCAACATAGTAACAAGCATTGCAGTACATTCTTTTGTCATTACCACGAATACTTGCTTGCATTGAACACTGATTTCCATTAGAATCAATGGATTCACAACGTGATGAGCTCATATGAAGTAGTGTGCTTGTTGAAAAAAAAATTAAAGTGGTGAAGATTTTAAGAATTAGATAGCTTGCAAATTTTTAATTTAAACCATGCAAATTATTATTTTCATTTATATTAACACAAAAAGCATGTACTTTTTGTGCTCATGTCCAAGCAAACAAATTTCTTGGCATTTCCCACTATTACGACAAAAGACAGTTGGTAAAAAGCCCCTTTTGGCCTTCTTTGTGTGTTTGCACATGTTGGCGATTTCTTGGCATTTCCATCATTGCTGCTAAAAAGAATTTTGCCAAGATTAAGTGGAAAAACCTCTTGGCACTTTTCAACGTTTGTACAACAAAGAATACTCGCATAATTTTATGATTTTGCACAATTTGTTAACCATAATTTTTAATACCAAAAAATTTTTATTTATATATTTTGCATTTATAAATTTGTAAGCTAATCTTTCAGCATTATCTGCCATTAGTTTAGCTAAAAAATAAATGTAATCAAAGTAATCAAGATTTCCTGTGTATATTCATCTGCAGGCGGATCATTTGGCAATCTCAACCAGTTGTGTAGTAATATATAGCTAAAATAAAATTTATTATTAGAAAGTGTACGCTTAAGTAGACAAACCTTTTGATTTATTTTTCCATTTGCACACCAAAGCTGAAAATGTGTTTTTACTTTATAGTTACGCACTAGAATAAAAAATCATGCTTAATATGTGGTTGCTTCATTTGTGAAATAGTCAGGTAAACTATTTAGCCTAAAATTTATTTCTAGGTAAATGCAAGTAATTATAGAAATAAGTTCAGGTGATATTTTTAAAAAATAAGTTGCTAAAAAACTGGCTTATAAATAGTGATAATAATCTAATGATCTTTTTTACTGTATTTTTGTAAAAAAAATGATTATCAAATTATTACACAATTAAACTTTTGGCTCCATATTTGGCGTGTGGTCTTTACTGCATTCATTGACTCGCATGGGAACACCATTTATTTATTAATTTATTAATTGTTATTTGCTAACATATACACTCAATTAATTAACAGTAATACAATCTGTAGAGGTAAGTGGACTAACTAAAAATAGTATGTAAATAGTGGCTGTTCAGCATTACAGCAAATTGCTTGTTGGTAAGCTATACTACTTTTGTTCAAGAATTTTTCTATTTTAGTTGATGGACTATTATGCTTAAATTGTTGATGATAACCATAAAGACAACAGCAACAATTTTTTAGCTTTTATTAATTAATTTGGTTCAATTTTCAATGTATGTATACTCTTCAAAATGAAGGAGTTAATTTAATTATTTCTGTCTGTTATCTACAATTTCTTAGGGTTTTTTTATATAATATACTAAAAAATAGTCAGCTATCAAAAAGTTTATTAGCTGCTGAAACATACCCCAAATTTTAAAGGCATTTGTAGCATGATTATTCTTAAAGTTTATGCTGGCTCTGTATTTCAATTGCAACTAATCATTCTCAAAGCTACTACAGATTCTGGTGATCATAGCAGCGATTTACATGGTTTATAGTACGAATATACCCATGTCCTGTACAACGGATTCCTGTATAATCTACAAAATCGCACTGTGGATTGCTCATATTGATTGGAAGGGTTGTTTGTGAAAGTAGTAGATGTTAGTTACAAATGTAATAAAAAGTAGCAAAAATTAGAAAACCATGTAAAAGGATAATATCGTTGCGAATTTATATTCCACTAAAAAATTTCTAATGTGAAGTTAATAGTAAAAAATTATTTCAGCACCTTGATTAAAAGTGGGGTTTTTTGCTAAGCTATTTGCATTGCAAAGTATTTTTTTAATGCTAGCAAATTTTTTCCATTGGATTTACAAAAAGAAAACCTTGAAAAGACCCTTGGGGGTTTGGTCATGCCCAAGCTGGTAAATTTCTTGGCATTTCCCATTATTCGTGTGGCAATAAAAGCTACTGAATGGCATGCTTTGTGCAGCTTAGAAAGCTGGCAAAAGGCATGCCTTGTTTAGTAAAAATAATAGGTGAAAGCATCCTTTGTTCAGCAAATAATGTCGACCAATGGCATGCTTTGTGCAACATGGAAAGATAACAAAGGGATTTTTTTGTACAGCATGAAAAGCTGGCCAAAGACATTCTTTCTGCAGCATGGAAAGCTGGCCAAAGACATTCTTTCTGTGGCATGGAAGGCAGGTAAAAGAGGGTTTCGTTTCTTTGTGTAGATGCCCAGATGGACAAATCTCTTTACATTTTCTGTCATTTCGTTTAGCTGGAAAAGCAAGTAAAGAGCATCTATCATTCAGCCAAAAAGACAGCTAATAAATGGCATATTATGTGCAATAAGGAATGCTAATAAGCGACAACACTTCTGCAGCAAAAATCAAAGGGCATTAATTGTCTTTGGTGTGAATGCCCAAGTAGGCAAATTTCTTGGCATCTCCCAACTTTTTTTAAAAAATAATTTGTCACAATGTAACACATAAAATTTGTTTTATTTACTTTTTAGCAGCACCAATCATTATGAATGCTTGCTAAGCTATTAGCTATAAGACAGACAAAAAGCGGCAAGCTTTAAGATGACTAATTATTGAACAATGCTGCTAGCGACAATGTCGATTAAATGCTTTTAAGTTTTTGTTTTTTTGTGCACTGCATTGCTGCTCGTATTGCAAGTGCTATAAATGCCAGATTATTTGCACATTTACTTGTCTGTTCACTACATTATTTAAAGTTTAAATTTTAATCTTATAAACTGCAAATTTAGATGAGATGCACTACTTGGGTTTACATTTATCAAAACAATGTACATGTGTAAACATTTACCTATAGTGATAAACTTAGTATTAGAGAATTGAATGCAAAGTTGCAAAGTAGTAGATATGCAAATGCCAGGCACCGATCATCATATGCTGCAAATGGTAATTATT
Source organism: Coemansia sp. RSA 2708 (assembly GCA_027575305.1). NCBI lineage: Eukaryota > Fungi > Kickxellomycota > Kickxellomycetes > Kickxellales > Kickxellaceae > Coemansia > Coemansia sp. RSA 2708. The sequence goes on from JANBOZ010000020.1 coordinate 17,131, forward strand.
ACTATTATTACGATGCTTAGTGTAACAACTTTGTAACAATTATACAGTATCACAAAAACGGGTATTAATGTTATGCACATTTGTGCTCATCAACTGATTATTCCAGCTATTGATTAACTACAGCCACCAGGTAAATAGTATGAAACAGCTTTGCACAGGCGCCATATGTAGTAAAACAGTTTCATGTGTTTGTTTATCAGTGTCTATAATACAGGCATTTATAATGGACTGGTCAATTAATAAATTTTTGTGTACATCCATTCCTCTAATTTTTTAAAATTGCTGTTATTAAACAATCTAAACTTCCTGTTTTGTCATAACTTGTGAGCATTGCTGGGGCCTTGCTCTATAATTTTTAAGAATTTCAAAGATGTTCATATAATATTTTGTTACTCTTTTCTAATGCCTAAGCTTCTCCTAAAATAGATGTTTGTAGTCCCAGCACATGTGTTATTAAAGCAGAGCTTCCTGGCTTTTCTGAAATTCAAGTTAAGTGAATATGGTACTCGTTCTAACTGCCTGCAACTAGTTAACCCAACTGTGTTAGCATTGGCAGGGTTTGAAAAGTCATTCTTTTGCTCCAGGATTATTTCAACTACTAGGATCTGGTAAAAAGCAATTGAAATAAATCAAATTGTTTTGAATAATGTTATATTAAAGAGGTTGGATTAATAAATAGTCAATCTAATTCAACCTGAACCCTACTCCTTCATTTGTTGTACAGCTCAAGCAATTACTAATTTCTTTTTCATAGTTTATGGTGTACTTTACTAGGCCAAGTGGAACTTTTCAGAGTGTATTTAGGGGTAGTAGCATTTTATCAGGTCCGAAGCAATTAATTTTAATGTTTATCTAACCACACCGCTGATTTCCAGTCCTCCATCAAGTTTAGAAATTATATGCAGCTGCTCTATTCGGGTATTTGTAACTATTGTTTCCAGAGATATGGTACATCATCAGGTTAATGAGGCCCTCTATCCCATTGCTAAATTTTTAAACTGCATTAGCTTGCATAGATAACCAGTTTTTATTTGGCTAACACCACTCAGTTGGTCTTACATTGTTATCGACAAAGAATGGCCTCAGTAGGCCAGTATTTGGCTTGAAAACTATCTAGGCCTACCAGCTGTTTCGCAGTTAGGCCTTGAGCACTGGCATGAGTAATTATTTTGCAAGCCATTATTTTAATTCAGGCACTAAGGAATATTGTGTAAACAAGAGATATTTAAACTAAATCTAGCAAATAACTGAGTAGTGGGCAGGCCAAGTAATAAATTAGTGGATAATGTTCCTACAACAAATTTATAGATTTGGACAGTAAGCAGTGGCATTCTGGGTGAAGTTTAACAAATTAAAAAATTTAGGAAGCACTTAAAGTGTATTACTGGACCAGTTAAATGTTGTCCTGTTCAAAAGTTCGTACTCGTTTCAATACTATAACCCTCCATGTTTTTAATCCATTTGTAGTTATGTGGTTCCCATACACCCCCACACTAGCAGTTATTTGCACTTTAGCTCGGGTCGGTTGCTTGCCTAGCTGCTGAGAAAAATGCGATTGAAAATTCGTTACTGCTTTTTGTGATCATGGACTCCCTATCAGCGATTTTTTTGCCTCTGATGGTTCAACGGGGCATCGTTTACTTTTTGCACTGCACTGGCCAAATGCTGGCTGATATTCTTGAAGCTTAAACTACTATAACTCAGGGCCTGCCTGCCTCCTGTATGGTTGCCAACTGGATCCGAAGCTTTGAGGCCGGCAGAACCTCATTGGAAGATGCACCCCTGATCTGGTCGACCCTAACTGATTATTTTGCAGCTACCATGGTTAACTATTCAGCAAGCTTTAATCAACCTGGACCTAATGGTTACTGACCCATCAGTTAGCCAAGCTGATTGGCTTTACTAGGACCACCTGTAGCCAAAAGTAACATGCGTCAAGATTGGGAGTGGCAGCTATCAAAGTGCTGGGTACCTTATGAGCTGTCAGACAAATTATGTCATTCTTGCCAAAAATTTTGCTGCCACTGGGCCCACCAGGATAAACACCAAGCATTCATACGATATAGTGACCTGCAATGAACCTGGGGCCCATCTCAAAAACCTGCAGTCCATGGCACTGGGAACCAGGTGTGGATCCCTAAACATGGAGAGGTTCCTACTCAAGCTTGGCAGTTTATCAGTTCTCCCCAGGTTAATGTTGTGTGGGTTCATTTCCAAGCAGGGTCTGGTATATGTGGCTGTAAAGCCCCAGCGACAGACTAACTGCTGATTCCATGGTTTTCATCCAGCATTGCCTGGAGCTCATGCAAAAAACTGGTAAAAATGCATGAAAACAGTGTCCAAAGTTACTGCTCCATTTTGACCATGTGCATCCCCATACTGCCACAGATACCAAAGCCTATCTGACTGAGAATGATATTGAAGTTATCAAGCCTCCACCATACATACCCCTATTGACCTAGCTCCCTGTGACTTTAGTTTGTTTCCTATGATTAAGCACCAGGCAGCAGGACACATTTTTGCTGATCTCATACAGGGTAGTAAAATTTTGGAAAGGTGAGCTTAATGCTCTGAATTCCGCCTGGTTTTCCAACTGTTTTGATACCTGGGTGCACTGGATGCAGGCAGTAGCCAAGCATAAAGGTATCTATTATAACCAAGTTCAACTAATAAAGATGTAAAATGTGAGAGCAGAACTTTTGAACAGGACTACAAAAAGCATATGTTTTAGCACTATAATTGCAAAAAGTGACAATTTAACCACATATGGTATTTTTTGCAAATAATCTTCATCAAATTATCCTAGTGGATGCTACTGGTCTACAGTCAGGTTATTTACTCGATAAACACAAACAGGTGAAACATCAATACACTTTGTGGTAAGTATGTTTTTATACAAATTAAATGCAACTTAATTCTAAATAATTATCTTTCCTGGTCAATCATCTTTGCCTTTTCTACAGCTAATGGCTGATTGACGCTAAACAACATAAAAAGTTATCTTGTCCAGTCAGCATGCAAAAGTTATTGGTAGTCCACTGATATGTTTATCAATTAGCATAGCTAGCATTAGTTTTTATATATAGAAAAATAATTTGGACAATTTCTAAAAATTTCTTGTTATGTGGACAATTAGTTATTTGTATCAACAGGACCAGTGAGCAGCTATTTATACTTTACTAATTTTAAAAGAATAAAATAATATTGAAAGGCAAGCTCAAACAAGATGCTATAGCCACTATATGTTTCTTTTTGCTATGATTGCTCACTTTGACAAATTACCAAATAGTTGCTGTCAATGCACAAAAAGATGTTTGGTATCCAGCTGGTAATTAATTTGATTACTAGTAGTTTATTAACAAATTTCTAAATAGATTACATTAAAGCTGCAGTTACTTTAGATTAAACATTATAACAGCTACATTTGGCTTATTCTCTACAAACTATTTATAACCATATAATGGTAGTTGTTGCTAATAATATCTGTAGTATGGGGATGGTCGCTGCCACTGCCCGTTTTGTATAGTGTTGTTATACTCACATGGTTGGTCTGGATAGTTTGGCACGCCACATGGCTCACACTCATACCTATATAAACTTGGGTAGGTATAGTGATTATAGGTATAAGGATTTGTAAATGGCATACTAATCTTATCAAGTAGTGTTATTAGAGTAAGAATAAAAGTAGAATGAGGAATAAAAGAAGAAAGAGCATGAATGGTGGAGATAATTTCTTTTGCATTTTATACAAAAGACATTCAGCATGGATTTTCTTTTGGCTAACCAGAGGCAACCATGTGCATTGAGACTTTGCACCTTGGCAAAAAAGCACAAAAGATCTTTTTGTCTTTTAAAGCTGTGAAGACTTTGACTGCGGCAAAATTAAATTACCATGTGGATATTAGTAGATTATAAACTAGATTAATTGGCAACACAAGCTACAGCTCTAGCATCATATAATTTAAGTTCAGCATATAACACACATTAGGCGTTGTGCACATTAAATAATTGGCATTAAAATTTAAAGTTAGAAACAGATACTGTTGGCTCAAAACACTATGATCTAACAGAAGAAAACCAGCTAAAGCATAAACATCTTTTGAAGTATTCAAGCCTTGAATTTAAAAATCTTAGAATATATGACTAAGATACAAAAGTTTAACAGGACACAATATAGCATGTGTAATATTATTGAGTAAAATTAGTTAATAATAGGAATGCAACTTGCTTAAATATTTAATAAAATATGAAGTTCTTACTAGAAATTATATTGGACTAAACAAGAAGGTTTATTTACAGTGTGCATTTGCATGAAATATGTTGAAAATTGCAATCATTGTCATACCATTTCATTGTATTAGTGCATGGGTAAAATGAATGCATATTAACTATAGTGCATGAATTCATTTAGTAACCAGCCGCAGTTGATATATGGCAGTTAAACTAAAGTTGATGCGAGCAGTTGGAAAATATTTACATAGTAGTGAAACTGCAATTTATGATGTATAGTCGAAGCTCGTATAAGTGGGAATTAGATAGATTTACGATCTTTTGCAATTTGTGAAATGAAAATATAAAAGAAAACAGATAGAGTTGCACGATTTACAAGCGTTATTTTCACATTAGACATTTTTGGGGTTGTGTTTAGTCTTGTTTCTCGGCAATGAATAGTCACTAAGCATGATGCTCAAGAACCTTTTGCTAGCTATTGCTGCAATTGCTGCTTTCACCATAGATGTTTTAGGATCAAACACGGTGTGCACTGTCAGAGAAACCATATTGCAGAACAACAAAGATTGCTGTCATGGAGGTACGTGCATGAGTCAAGGCTACACAACTTACAAAAACAGAAAAAGATATAGACCACCAATGTGGAGAGGGCAATGTGTGCATGTATAGTTCAGGGCATAATCCCAGAGGAGTCAAAAGCATCGCTTGTGTGTTTCCAAGTCATCGTGCAATTATGCTTTTTCTTTCAATTTTACTTGCAATACATTGGAATTGTTAGCTACAGAATATGGAAAGTACTCATGAGGATGTCTGCTCTGACTTGCAGCGATCAAGGTACTGGGTGCGTTGCAGACACTGGGCGGGCGTGCGGGAGCCAACCAGCTGGGCAACAACCTCCCAGCGATCCGGTGTCGCCTTATTGACTCTGTCAAGGGC